>SJYT01084133.1:29441-65900 GCA_006410635.1 Cephalophus harveyi | reverse complement strand
TCGGACACGACTGAGCGACTGAACTGAACAACGGAAGAGACCTTGCTAGGTGCTGTGGTTTACTCATTTTGTATCCTATTCTGTTTAAAATTGTAGACTATTAAATAAAGTATGAATTGAACAATCTTGCTGCTTTTTAAAAAAATTATATTTTTGTCCTCTTTTATTCAGTTCTTTTGTTCACCCTAAGATGTGTTACAATGATCTTGTAACTTAATTCAATTATGTGTATTTATAATCATTTTAAAGATAATGAAGACCAGTTTAAAATTTGAACATGTGTTCTGCCAGCCATTGCTCTTGCTCTGAAACCCAATTGTATGATATCTAATCTATCAATGACGAAAACATGAAACAAAAATCCTCTGTGAAATATTATTTATACCCTCAGGTCAGGGCATTGATTCATGGTATTTACTTTTTAGTATATTTCCACAACTTTGTATACCAACCTAATAACCTAATAGTTTTATAAAACTAACTACTAACTATTAGGTTATTAGTTGGCTTTATAAAACTAACTAATAACCTAATAGTTTTACAAAACTAACTACTAACTATTAGGTTATTATGTTGGTTTTATAAAACTACTAACTATTACGTTATTAGGTTGGTATACAAAGTTTTGGAAATATACTAAAAAGTAAATACCATGAATCAATGCCCTGACCTATGGTAGGTAGTTTTGTATGAAAATACAGCATGGAAATAAATGATTAGATGTGTAAATACTTACATTATTTCATAAATTTATTTATTTCAAATTACTTAAAAAAAGGATAGTGTGTTCCAAAATACTTTTTTTATTATCTTCTATGGGTAAGTACTATTCTATGACATGAGGATATAGCAGTTAAAAACAGACAAAATTCCCCACCCTCACAGAACTTTACATCCTAGAAAGAGAAGAAAATGCAGTTAATACATAAGTATAGTACTAATGACTCTGGAGAAATTTTAAAGCAGAAATTAGGAGACTGTGATGCCACAATTTCAAATAGCAAAGTGAGTGAGCTCACAGAGAAGAAAGGATCTGTAAAAGGAGAGGTGAGTACTATGTAACCATTTGGGGAAGAGCAGAGAAGGCAATGGCAACCCATTCCAGTGCTCTTGCCTGGAAAATCCCATGGATGGAGGAGCCTGGTGGACTGCAGTCCATGGGGTCGCCAAGAGTCAGCACTACTGAGCGACTTCACTTTCCCTTTTCACTTTCATGCATTGGAGAAGGGAATGGTAACCCACTCCAGTGTTCTTGACTGGAGAATCCCAGGGACAGGGGAGCCTGGTGGGCTGCCGTCTATTGGGTCGCACAGTCAGACACGACTCAAACAACTTAGCAGCAGCAGCAATCAAAAGCCCTAAAGTCTTGTGCTTGTGGATTTTAAAGAACAGAAATGAGACAAGAGCAGTTGGAGTTGAGTAAGTTAACAGGAAGAGCACCCAGGAGACTGAGAGGTGATGGTGACTTGGAAGAGGTTATTAGCAGTAGAGGTGGCGAGGTGGGTATTGCCCTATTATGGATATACATTTGACCCTTTAACAACAAGGATTTGAGCTGCTCAGGTCCACTTATACTAGGATTTCTTTCAGTAAATATATATTACTCTAGGATTTGTGGTTGTTTGAACCCAGGGATGCAAAACTGGGGGTAAGAGGGCCAGCTGTAGTGTTATATTTAGATTTTCAACAGTGCCTAAGATGGTGCCCCTATGCCCAAAGCTGTTCAAGGATTAATTCAACTTTGAAGTTCTACCTGACAGGATTTACTGATAATTAGGTGGAAATTGTGAGAAAAAGAGAGAAATTCAGGGTGACCAGGATTTTGGTAGAGAAACTGGTTTATATTTAGATTTTCAACAGTGCCTAAGATGGTGCCCCTATGCCCAAAGCTGTTCAAGGATTAATTCAACTTTGAAGTTCTACCTGACAGGATTTACTGATAATTAGGTGGAAATTGTGAGAAAAAGAGAGAAATTCAGGGTGACCAGGATTTTGGTGGAGAAACTGGAATATTTATCTGTGTGTTGTTGTTCAGTCACCCAGTTGTGTCCGACTCTTCACAGCCCCATGGACTGCAGCACCCCAGGTCTCCCTGTCCTCACCATCTCCCAGAGTTTGCCCAAATTCATGTCCATTGCATTGATAATGCTGTCCAGCCATCTCATCCTCTGACATTTTCTCCTTCTAGTCTCAATCTTTTCCAGCATCAGGGTCTTTTCCAATGAGTCAGCTGTTCACATCAGGTGACCAAAACATTAGAGCTTCAGCTTCAGCATCAGTCTTTTCGATGAGTATTCAGAGTTGATTTCCTTTAAGATTGACTGGTTTATGTCTGTAATAATGAGTGAAATACAATTGAGGTCTAATTTTATGTATTTTTATTGTTTCATTGAATTTATGGAAATTCTGACTGGAGGTATCAGAAAAAATTGGTAATAAGATGAAATAACTCCTTTGGCATTATATGATATTTCCCTTTATTACTCATGACTTTGTAATATTTAAGTTGTGTTTGGTTTATCTTTTCTTTCCTGCTTTGAAATTTTGTTTGTTGTACATTAACTTTCCAAATTCTCAATTTAAAAATTTCACTGTTCTATACTATCATTGATTCACCATTTATCTGACTGAAATAGGGCAGAGTCTTCAAGTTAAGGCTAAACTAGTATGACCACTGTGGGGTACCTGGGAATCTAAATTGAAACACATTTATTAATAAGGATTTATAACTCATGTTGTACTCATTTTTAAATATTTAATCCTCATTATTCACATCCATGTTTTGTAGTAGATAAAACGTTCCCTAATTTAAAGTGTAGAAAATGGAGTCCATATAAGTTACTGCACTCAGGGCTATGCAGGTGTTAAATTGTGAACTAGTGTGGAAATAAGTAGAGAAATCTTTCAAGTCTATATTATTGATACACAAACCCAAAGTGCTCTATTCACTACTTAGGTAGTCACTGTCTGTCTTCCAGAGTGGAAAGCAATAGAGCACAGGAATAGAAATTGACAAATCATTTTAATTTGCTGGTAAGATGAATAGCTACGTGTTTAACATAATTAAATTTTAGATACCATGTCCCTAGATCACTTTTACCAATTGATATATAAATTATGCAATTTCTTGGCAGTCTTCCATTTCTCATTTATGACTTAACAATTTCATGTGAAAACAGAGCTAGACTTATAATCAGGGGACCTGATTTCAATCCCGGTTCTACAATTTGCTGGATTTGTGATATTGGATAAATGTTATATATTCTGTGTCTCATTTTCTCATTAGTAAAATGGAAAACATAAAAAAATTTGTTTGTTTCATAATTTGTCATGGAGATCAAATAGAATAGATTATGTGAAAAACTTTGGAAAGTTAAAAACTTCTATTGTTAATCTGTAGAATATTAAAAAAATTCCATTGAATTTTCCCTGGGGACTTAAAATATTTTGTGGAGCTATATTAATTTCTGATATTTCCAGTTTCTAGCACAACTGTATCATGCAACTTTGGCCTGATTTCCTCCTCCAGGTGTAGCCATTCTTTGCTGGTTACTTAAATTTTTAAAGTTGAAGTCTCAGAAAAACCTTTTGCCTTAATGAGATTTGGCTCCCAATTGCCTCTCAGAAAAAGAATTTCCTGTCAGGAAATGACTCACAAATTTATTTAATTTTATTTAGAATTTACCTACCTGAAAATTCTGCTGTCTCTGTTCACTGAGAGAGCTGAGTCTTTGTCCAGGCTATTCACTTTCAGAGTTCAGTGTCTTTTGTAGTTTGCTTTATCCTTATAGGTTGCATTTTCTTAACTTCAAAAGTAATCACTAATAAAAGTAATTCTCACATTGTGTCAATACATCTTTAGAGTGTCATGTTTAATTGAGGTAGGAAGGAAATAATTTGTTATTAATCAGAATCTACTAATTTTTGGAAATAATTTACTTTTATTCTTCAAATAAATTAGAAAATTTTCTGTTTGTTTCCCTAACTGGGAAATAAAATGGTTCCCAATGTGGTGTACAAACTGCTACATCTATATATGTGTATTGCAATGGAAAAATATGAGACTCATTGGTTTAGAAAAATGACTTCTCAATACTATGACTCTTAATTTAAATTTTTGAAATATTTTTTATCTAAAATGTTCATTTCTTAGGGCACCTAAAAGCATCAAAGTATAAGTGATATCTGAATATTGGTTGTGGTGAAATGGGAATTATTAAAATGGCAGAAAGTGAAGAAGAATTAAAAAGCCTCTTGATGAAAGTGAAAGAGGAGAGTGAAAAAGTTGGCTTAAAGCTCAACATTCAGAAAACAAAGATCATGGCATCTGGTCCCATCACTTCATGGGAAATAGATGGGGAAACAGTGGAAACAGTGTCAGACTTTATTTTTTTGGGCTCCAAAATCACTGCAGAGGGTGACTGCAGCCATGAAATTAAAAGACACTTACTCCTTGGGAGGAAAGTTATGACCAATGAGAGTCCCTTGGACTGCAAGGAGATCCAACCAGTCCATTCTGAAGGAGATCAGCCCTGGGATTTCTTTGGAAGGAATGATGCTAAAGCTGAAACTCCAGTACTTTGGCCACCTCATGCGAAGAGTTGACTCATTGGAGAAGACTCGATGCTGGGAGGGATTGGGAACAGGAGGAGAAGGGGACGACAGAGGATGAGATGGCTGGATGGCATCACTGACTCAATGGACGTGAGTCTGAGTGAACTCCGAGAGACGGTAATGAACAGGGAAGCCTGGCGTGCTGCGATTCATGGGGTCGCAAAGAGTAGGACACGACTGAGCGACTGAACTGAAGTAGTACCTACGTGCCCCCATGCAGGCTGAGTGAATGTCAGGTATGATTATAGATATGAAAGCAGAGACTGGAAGGAGTATGGCAAAGAGGGATTTGTTCAGTTCTTCAGTCATGTCTGAAGCTTTGTGACCCCATGGACTACAGCACAGAAGGATTCCCTTTCCTTCACCATCTCCAAGAGATTACTCAAACTCATGTCTATCGAGTCAGTGATGCCATCCAACCATCTCGTCCTCTGCCATGCCCTTTTCCACTTACCTTCAATCTTTCCCAGCATCAAGGTCTTTTCCAATGAGTTGGCTCTTCATATCAGATAGCCAAAGTATTGGAGCTTCAGCCTCAGCATCAGTCCTTCCAATGATTATTCAGGGATGATTTCCTTTAGATATTGACTGATTTGATCTCCTTGCTGTCTAAGGGACACTCAAGAGTCTTCTCCAGCACTACAGCTTGAAGGCATCAATTCTTCATTACTCTGCCTTCTTTATTGTTCAGGTCTCACATGACTACTGGAAAAATCATAGTTTTGACTATATAGACGTTTGTTGGCAAAGTAATGTCTCTGCTTTTTAATACATGGTCTGGGTTTGTCATATCTTTTCTTCCAAGGAGCAAGTGTCTTTTAAATTCTGTCTGCAGTCACCATCCACAGAGATTTTGGAGCCCAAGAAAATAAAGTCTGTCACTGTTTCCATTGTTTCCCCATCTATTTGCCATGAAGTGTTGGGTTCAGATGCTTTGGTCTTAGTTTTTGAATGTTGAGTTTTAAGCCAACTTTTTCACTCTCCTCTTTCACCTTCATCAAGAGGTACTTTAGTTCCTCTTTGTCTCTGCCACAATGGTAGTGTCATCTGCATATCTAAGGTCATTGATATTTCTCCCGGCAATCTTGATTCCAGGTTTTCCTTCATCCAGCCCAGCCCAGCGTTTCTCATAATGCACTCTGCATATAAGTTAAACAAGCAGAGTGGCAATATATACTTAATGTTCTCCTTTCCCAATTTTGAAACAGTCCATTGTTCCACGTCCACTTCTAGTTGTTGCTTCTTGACCTGCGTACAGGTTTCTCAGGAGGAAGGTAGGGTGGTCTGGTATTCACATCTCTTTTCTGTGGAAAGAATTTTCCACAGTTTGTTGTGATTCACAACACACAGATTTGACACAGTCAAAGTCTTTAACATAGTCAATGAACAATAAGTAGATGTTTTTTCTGGAATTCTCTTGCTTTTTTCTATGATCTGATGGATGTTGGCAGTTTGAGAACCCCAAGGGAATTTTACTTTGAAGGCTAGTGGAATTAGATTATAGAACTTCCACAGGACTGGGGAAACAGGATTCTTGGAGAGCATAAACAAAAACATTTGTGTATCAGGACCCAGGAGAAAGGAGCAGTGACCCCACCAGAGATTGAGCCAGACTTGCCTGTGAGTGTTTGAAAGTTTCTGCTGGAGGTGTGGATGGAGAGTAGCCCAACGAGGTCAGGAAACTGGCTGCAGTGGTACTGGGAGGCATGGTGTGCTGGTGTAAGTCCTTGGAGGTGATCATCATTACCCATTTGTGGTGTCAGATGGCGGAGTAGAAGGACATGTGCTCAACTTCTCCTGCGAGAACTCCAAAACTACAACTCACTGCTGAACAACTGTCTGCTGGAGAATGTTGGATCCCAACAACAAAAAAGATACCCCATGTCCAAGCACAAAGGTGAAGCCCCAACAAGATGGTTCAGTTCAGTTCAGTTCAGTTGCTCAGTCATGTCCGACTCTTTGCGACCCAATGAATCGCAGCACACCAGGCCTCCCTGTTCATCACCATCTCCCGGAGTTCACTCAGACTCATGTCCATCAAGTCAGTGATGCCATCCAGCCATCTCATCCTCGGTCGTCCCCTTCTCCTCCTGCCCCCAATCCCTCCCAGCTCAGAGTCTTTTACAATGAGTCAACTCTTTGCATGAGATGGCCAAAGTACTGGAGTTTCAGCTTCAGCATCATTCCTTCCAAAGAAATCCCAGGGTTGATCTCCTTCAGAATGGACTGGTTGGATCTCCTTGCAATCCAAGGGACTCTCAAGAGTCTTCTCCAACACCACAGTTCAAAAGCATCAATTCTTCGGCACTCAGCCTTCTTCACAGTCCAACTCTCATGTCCATACATGACCACAGGAAAAACCATAGCCTTGACCAGACGGACCTTAGTCCGCAAAGTAATGTCTCTGCTTTTGAAAATACTATCTAGGTTGAACATAACTTTTCTTCCAAGGAGTAAGTGTCTTCTAATTTCATGTCTGCAGTCACCATCTGCAGTAGGAGGGGTGAAGTTGCCTTTAAAATCAAAACCTATAGTGGCCAGAGATGCTCAGAAGGCTCAAACAAACCTTGTGCACACCAGGACCCAGAGACCCCACAGAGACTGAGACAGAACTGTGTTTGAGTGTTTCCTGTGGAGGTACAGGTCAGCAACGGACTGCCTCAGGGGCAGGGGCTCTGGGTGCAGCAGACTTGGGTAGGGTGTGGCACGCTAGGATATGGCATAAACCCTCTTGGAGGAAGTCGCCATTAACCCCATAATAGAGCTCCCAGAACTTACACAGGACTGGGGAAATAGACTCTTGGAGGGCACAAACAGAACACTGTGTGCAACAGGACCCAGGAGAAAGGAAGAGTGACCCCACAAAAGACTGACCCAGACTTGCCTGTGAGGGTCCAGAAGTCTCCCGTGGAGGCGTAAGTTGGTGATGGCTTGCTGCATGGTTGGGAGCACTGAGTGTAGCAGTGCCTGCATGGGACCTTTTGAGGAGGTCACCATTATCTTTATTACTTCCACCATGGTCCCAGGTAAATAACAGGGAGGGTACACAGCTCCACCCATCAACAGAAAATTGGATTAAAGATTTACTGAGCACCACCCCACCCATCAGAACAAGACCCAGTTTGCCCCACAGTCAGTATCTCCCATCAGAAAGCTTCAATAAGCCTCTTATGCTTCTCCATCAGAGGGCAGACAGACTTAAAACCACAATCACAGAAAACTAACCAAACTGATCATATGGACCACAGCCTCATCTAATTCAATGGAATTATGCGCCATGCCATGTAGGGCCACCAAAGAGGGACGGGTCATGGTGGAGAGTTCTGACAAAATGTAGTCCACTGGAGAAGGGAATGGCAAAACACCTCAATACTCTTGCCTTGAAAACTGCATGAATAACATGAAAAGGCGAAAAGATAAGACACTGAAGATAAACTCCCAAGATCAGTAGGTGCCCAATATGCTTCACCTGGAGATCAGTGGAGAAATAATTACAGAAAGAATGAAGAGATGGAGCCAAAGCAAAACAACACCCAATTTCGTTGTGACTGTAATAGAAGTAAAGTCGAATGCTATAAAGAACAATATTGCATAGGAACCTACAATGCTAGGTCCATCAGTTCAGTTGAGTCTCTCAGTCATGTCCGACTCTTTGTGACCCTATGAATCTCAGCACGCCAGGCCTTCCTGTCCATCAGCAACTCCCAGAGTTCACACAAACTCATGTCCATTCAGTCAGTGATGCCATCCAGCCATCTCATCCTCTGTCGTCCTCTGCTCCTCCTGCCCCCAATCCCTCCCAGCATCAGAGTCTTTTCCAATGAGTCAACTCTTCGCATAGGGGGCCAAAGAATTGAAGTTTCAGCTTTAGCATCAGTCCTTCCAATGAACACCCAGGACTGATCTCCTTTAGAATGGACTGATTGGATCTCCTTGCAGTCCAAGGGACTCTCAAGAGTCTTCTCCAACACCACAGTTCAAAAGTATCAATTCTTCAGCACTCAACTTTCTTCACAGTCCAACTCTCACATCCATTCATGGTCACTGGAAAAGCCATAGCCTTGACTAGATGGACCTTTGTTGGGCAAGTAATGTCTCTGCTTGGAGTATGCTATCTAGGTTGGTCATAACTTTCATTCTGAGGAGTAGGCGTCTTTTAATTTCATGGCTGCAATCACCATCTGCAGTATTTTGAAGCACCCAAAAATAAAGTCTGACACTGTTTCCACTGTTTCCCCATCTATTTTCTATGAAGTGATGGACCAGATGCCATAATCTTAGTTTTCTGATGAGCCAACATTTTCACTCTACTCTTTCACTTTTATCAAGAAGCTTTTTAGTTCCTCTTAACTTTCTGCCATAAGGGTGGTGTCATCTACATATCTGAGGTTATTGATATTTCTCCTGGCAATCTTGATTTCAGCTTGTGCTTCTTCCAGTCCAGTGTTTCTTAGATGTACTCTGCATATAAGTTAAATAAGCAGGGTGGCAATATACAGCCTTGGCGTACTCCTTTTCCTATTTGGAACCAGTCTGTTGTTCCATGTCCAGTTCTAACTGTTGCTTCCTGACCTGCATATAGGTTTCTCAAGAAGTCAGGTGGTCTGGTATTCCCATCTCTTGAAGAATTTTCCACAGTTTCTTGTGATCCACACAGTCAAAGGCTTTGGCGTAGTCAATAAAACAGAAATAGATGTTTTTCTGGAACTCTCTTGCTTTTTCGATGATCCAAAGGATGTTGGCAATTTGAACTCTGGTTCCTCTGCATTTTCTAAAACCAGCTTGAATATCCGGAAGTTCACAGTTCATATATTGCTAAAGTCTGGCTTGGAGAATTTTGAGCATTACTTTACTAGCATGTGAGATGAGTGCAATTGTGTGGTAGTTTGAGCATTCTTTGGCATTGCCTTTCTTTGGGATTGGAATGAAAACTGTCCTTTTCCATCCTTGGTCACTGCTGAGTTTTCCAAATTTGCTGGCAGATTGAGTGCAGCACTTTCACAGCATCATCTTTCAGGATTTGAAACAGCTCCACTGGAGTTCCATCACCTCCACTAGCTTTGTTCGTAGTGATGCTTTCTAAGGCCCACTTGACTTCACATTCCAGGATGTCTGGCTCTAGGTGAGTGATCACACCATCGTGATTTTCTTGGTCATAAAGATCTTTTTTGTGCAGTTCTTCTGTGTATTTCTGCCACCTCTTCTTAGTATCTTCTGCTTCTGTTAGGTCCATACCATTTCTATCCTTTATCGAGCCCATCTTTGCATGAAATGTTCCCTTGGTGTCTCTAATTTTCTTGAAGAGATCTCTAGTCTTTCCCATTCTGTTGTTTTCCTCTATTTCTTTGCATTGATCTCTGAGGAAGGCTTTCTTATCTCTCCTTGCTATTCTTTGGATCTCTGCATTCAGATGCTTATATCTTTCCTTTTCTCCTTTGCTTTTTGCTTCTCTTCTTTTCACAGCTATTTGTAAGGCTTCCTCAGATAGCCATTTTGCTTTTTTGCATTTCTTTTCCATGGGGATGGTCTTGATCCCTGTCTCCTTTACAATGTCATGAATTTCTGTCCATAGTTCATCAGGCACTCTTTCTTTCAGATCTAGTCCCTTAAATCTATTTCTCACTTCCACTGTATAAGCTTAAGGGATTTGATTTAGGTCATACGTGAATGGTCTAGTGGTTGTCCCCACTTTCTTCAATTTAAGTCTGAATTTGGCAATAAGGAGCTCATGATCTGAGCCACAGTCAGCTCCCAGTCTTGTTTTTGTGACTGTATAGAGCTTCTCTATATCTGGCTGCAAAGGATATAATCAATCTGATTTTGCTGTTGACCATCTGGTGATGTCCATGTGTAGAGTCTTCTCTTGTGTGTTGTAATAAGGTGTTAGCTATGACCAGTGCATTCTTGGCAAAACTCTGTTACCCTTTGCCCTGCTTCATTCCGTATTCCAAGGCCAAATATGCCTGTTATTTCAGCTGTTTCCTGACTTCCTACTTTTGCATCCCAGTCCCCTATAATGTAAAGGACATCTTTTGGGGGTGTTAGTTCTAAAAGGTCTTATAGGTTTTCATAGAACCATTCAGCTTCAGCTTATTCTGAGTTACTGAATCAAAGCTAATCGGAAGTGGTCAAACAGGAGTTGGCAAGACTGAACATTGACATTTTAGGAGTCAGTGAACTAAAATGGACAGGAATTGGTTAATTTAACTCAGATGAATGTTATATCTATGACTGGGCAAGAATCCTTTAGAAGAAATAGAGTACCCATCATAGTCAACAAAGAGTCCAAAATGGAGTACTTGGATGCAATCTTATAAAGGACAGAATGATCTCTGTTCATTTCCAGGACAAACCATTCAATATTACAGTTATCCAAGTCTATACCCTGACCAGTAATGTTGAAGAAGCTGAAGTTGAAATGTTCTATGAAGAATTGCAAGACCTTCTAGAGCTAACACCCAAAAAAGATGTCCTTTTCATTATAGGGGACTGGAATGCAAAAGTGGGAAGTGAAGAGATACCTGGGGTAACAGGCAAATTTGGCCTTGGAGTACACAATGAAGCATGCCAAAGCCTAACAGAGTTATGCCAAGACAACACACTGGTCATAGTAAACACCTTCTTCCAACAACATGAGAGAAGATTCTACACATGGACATCACCAGATAGTCATACCGAAATCAGGTTGATTATATTCTTTGCAGCCAAAGATGGAGAAGCTCGATACAGTCAGCAGAAACAAGACCAGGAGTTGACTGTGGCTCAGATCATGAACTCCTTATTGCCATATTCAAATGTAAATTGAATAAAGTAGGGAAAACCACTGGATGATTCAGGTATGACCTAAATCAAGTCGCTTATGCTTATACAGTGGAAGTGACAAATAGATTCGAGGCATTAGATCTGATAGAGTGCTTGAAGAACTATGGATGGAAGTTCATGACATTGTACAAGAGGCAGTGATCAAGACCATCCCCGAGAAAAAGAAATGCAAAAAGGCAAAGTGGTTGTCTGAAGAAGCCTTGCATATAGCTGAAAAAAAAAAGAAGAGAAGCTAAAGGCAAAAGAAAAAAGGAAAGATATACCCATTTGAATGCAGAGTTCCAAAGAATAGCAAGAAGAGATGAGAAAGCCTTCCTCAGTGATCAATGCGAAGAAATAGAATGGGAAAGACTAGAGATCTCATCAAGAAAATTAGAGATACCAAGGGAACATTTCATGCAAAGATGGGGACAATAAAGAATAGAAATGGTATGGACCTAACAGAAGCAGAAGATACTAAGAAGGGGTGGCAACAATACACAGAACTATACAGAAAAGATCTCCATGACCCAGATAACCACGATGGTGTGATCACTCACCTAGAGCCAGACATCCTGGAATGCGAAGTCAACTGGATCTTAGGAAGCATCACTACAAACAAAGCTAGTGGAGGTGATGGAATTCCAGTTGAGCTACTTCAAATCCTAGAAGACGATGTTGTGAAAGTGCTGCACTCAATATGCCAACAAATTTGGAAAACTTAGCAGTGGCCACAGGACTGGAAATGGTCAGTTTTCATTCCAATCCCAAAAGACGTCAATGCCAAAAATGTTCATACTGGCACATAATTGCACTCATCTTAGAAAGTAATTCTCAAAATTCTCCAAGTCAGGCTTCAGCAATTCATGAACCATGAACTTCCAGATGTTCAAGCTGGATTTAGAAAAGTCAGAGGAACCAGAGATTTGTTGGATCATAGAAAAATCATGAGAGTTCCAGAAAAACAAGCACTTCTTTGTTGGAAACACCAAAGCCTTTGACTGTGTGGATCAAAACAAACTGTGGAATATTTGTAAAATGATAGGAATGACAGACCACCTGACCTGCTGAGGTAGCTGTATGCAGGTCATGAAGCAACAGTTAGAACTGGACATGGAATAACAGACTGGTTTCAAATCAGGAAAGGAGTATATGTCAAGGCTGTTTATTGTCACCCTGCTTATTTAGCTTACATGCAGAGTACATCATGTGAAATGCCAGGCTGGATAAAACACAAGCTGGAATCAAGATTACTGGAATAAATATCAATAACCTCAGATATGTAGGTGACACCATCCTTATGGCAGAAATGGAAGATACAAAGAGCCTCTTTGTGAAGGTGAAAGAGGAAAGTGAAAAAGTTGGCTTAAAACACAACATTCAGAAAACTAAGATCATGGCATCCACTCCCATCACTTCGTGGCAAATACATAGGGAAACCATGGAAACAGTGACAGACTTTATATTCATAGGGTCCAAAATCACTGCAGATGGTGACTTCAGTCATGAAATTAAAAGACATTTGCTCCTTGGAAGAAAAGCTATGACCAACCTAGACAGCATATTGAAAAGCAGCGACATTACTTTGCTTGGAAAGGTCCATCTAGTCGAGGCTGTGGTATTTCCAGTAGTCATGTATGGATGTAAGAGTTGGACTATAAAGAAAGCTGAGCACTGAAGAATTGATGCTTTTGAACTATGGTTTTGGAGAAGACACTTGAGAGTCTCTTGGACTGCAAGGAAATCAAACCAGTCCATCCTAAAGAAATCAGTCCTGAATATTCATTGGAAGAACTGATGCTGAAGCTGAAACTCCAATACTTTGGCCACCTGACTGAAGAACTGAGTCATTTGAAAAGACCCTGATGCTGGGAAAGAATGAAGGAGGGAGGAAAAGGGGATGACAGAGGATGAAATGGTTGGATGGCATCACCGACTACGTGCACATGAGTTTGAGTAAGCTCAGGGAGTTGATGATGGACAGGGAGGCCTGGAGTGCTGCAATCCATAGGGTCACAAATAGTCTTATATGACTGAGCGAATGAACTGAACTGAACTGAGAGAATTGTAATATATGGTGATTACCATAATAATTTGATGCTTTTTAAGAATGTAATTTATTGTTCATCTTTATTTTTATGTATTTTTAAGACACTGTAATGCAGAGTCAAGTATGTCAGAAAGAGAAAGAGAATACATTGCATTAACATATATATATGGAATTTAGAAAGATGGTACTGAAGATCCTACGTGCAATGTTGGAAAGGAGACACAGATGTAAAGAACAGACTTTTGAACTCACTGGAAGAATGAGAGGATGAGATGATTTGAGAGAAAAGCATCAAAACATGTACATTACCATATGTAAAACAGATGAGCAACACAAGTTCAATGCATGTAGAAGGGCATCCAAAGCTGGTGCTCTTGGACCAAGCAGAGGGATAGGGTGGGGATAGAGGTAGGGGGAGAGAGGAGGGTGGGGTTCAGGATTGGGGACACAGGTATACCTTTGGCCAGTTTATGCTGACGTATGTCAGAAACCATCACAATATTTAAAGCAATTATTCTCCAGTTAAAATTAATTAATTTAAAAAATACACTGTAATAGATCTTATGTTATATACATTTATTATAATATCATTAAAATGAGAATATTCATAGTTCTATTTTTATGGAATCTTCTGTAAGTGTTCTTATGGCCAAGTGGAAGAACATTTTTTAATTAAACAAATATAGACATGACCTGAGATTTTCCCACTTAATGGATGTTTGACTTTGAACTTTAGTTTATTCATCAGTTTAAAAAAAATGGAAAATTGACATCACCTCTTTAACATTGCATGCAAATCTCTTTAAAACTTCTGTATACTTAAAATTCCTTTCCCATATCTGTTTATTCATTAGGAAAGAAGCAAAGTAAGAGTAACTGACTATTCCAAAGCAAGTACCTTATGAACTGGGATCTCTACTTTGTTATGCTGGCTTATTTTTTAGGGTCTTCTTGTCTTATTATTAATCAGATTTCTATTTGAGAATATGCATGCAGTCATAACCAAGTATTTAGCTTTCTTTGCCATTCTCCACTATAACATTATTTTTAAACAACTGTCTGTTTTTTTCCAGTTGTAGGCAAATGATATGAAGCATTGAATATGTTAAGTCATTTGAAAATTGTTCCATCACTAGAAAGAGGTTTGTAATAGAGTTGTTTACTTACTTTTTTTCTTATTTATGAGCTTAAAATTATTACCTTTTCTAACAGTCATCTGCACAATTGCCTAGATGGATAATAAAACCCCTTTTCACTCACTGCAAATTCCCATGGGGCTGAAATTCATCTGCTTTGCATTATTGTATGTCCCTGCCACGTGGATAGTTTACATCATGTTAACTTTAAAAGGGACTGAAATTGTGCTTTGCAGATGAAAAGGAGAAAGGAATTGAATCAAAAGTTTAGGGTAAACAAATGATATCCTAACATTTAATAGAGATATTTTAATTTATTCAGTTAAACTTATCTATGTGCATTGAGAATATCACACATAATTTTTATGCACCATGTAAAAATTAACATTGGTTGTCTGTGTGTCAAAAAAAAAAAATCAAATGGCATAAAATTAAAACAATTAACTAGAAAAGATATTTGCTTCATTTATTGTAAACAACAAATTTCTATGTCTCTGAAAACACAAAACCAAACAATACAAAAATTTCAAGTTAAAAATGAGTGAAAGACACTAATAAGCAGTCCAAAAAAAGAACAAAGTCAGTAAGTACTTGAAAAGATGTAATACAAATACAAATTAAAGCAAAATATTTTATTTGTATTATATTGGCAGTTGTTAAGAGATTACCAAGGATACAGAGGAAAGATTATCCCCCTATGCTTTCAGTGAGGGTATAAGATAAAAGGCAGTCCTTTCAAGAAGTGAAAAGAAATGAGAATGTGTGAAAAGCCACACACATACACACAAAATGTTTCTTAATCTAAAAGTCCTAATTTCATATAATTATTCTGACACTATATTTAAGAATAGGAATAATTTGTACACTGTTGTTTATAATAGCTATCAAAATAAAGCTTTTGATTTGTATCTATTATCATGGAAATATGAATATTTTATGCTCTTCATTTTTAAATGATCAAAAATATATTCAGAATAATCTGTTTGTTGGAAAAAAGACTATGCATACATGCATACATATATACATACACACACATAAATGTATATGCCTATATTCAGTTCAGTTCAGGCACTCAGTCATGTCTGACTCTTTGCGACCCTATGGACTGCAGCATGCCAGGCCTCCCTGTCCATCAACAACTGCCGGAGTTTACATATATTTTCATTTAGTGTTTTCGTCTTTTTTGGATATATACCCAGGAGTGGAATTGGTGAGTCATACATAGTTGACTTTAGTTTTGTTGAGGAGCCACCATATTGTTTTCCATAGTTCAGTTCAGTTCAGTCACTCAGTCATGTCTGACTCTTTGTGACTCCATGGATTGCAACAGGCCAGGCCTCCCTGTCCATCACCAGCTCCTAAAGTTTACCCAGACTCATGTCCATTGAGTTGGTAATACCATCCAACCATCTCATCCTCTGTCATCCCCTTTTCCCCCTGCCTTCAATCTTTCCCAGCATCAAGATCTTTTCAAATGAGTCAGTTCTTTACATCAGCTGGCCAAAGTGTTGGAGTTTCAGCTTCAGCATCAGTTTTTCCAATAAATATTCAGGACTGATTTCCTTGATGGACTGATTGGATCTCCTTACTATCCAAGGGACTCTCAAGTCTTCTCCAACCACAGTTCAAAAGCATCAATTCTTCAGCATTCAGCTTTCTTTATAGTCCAACTCTCACATCCATACATGACTACTGGAAAAACCATAGCTTTGACTAGACCACCCTTTTGACTAGATGCCTATATAACAGGTTGTTTATGAAATAGTTCTCTTTAGGTGGTAACATTGATGAATTTAATATATTATTTATTTAATTTACTCATTGTTTTAGTGAATATAGTGTTTAATTAGAAAATAATACAAGCTCTAATAAATTATGTTAAGTAAAGTAGTAGGTGAGGTTAAAGAAGACAAACACAAGCAAAATGAAAATAATTAATTTATTCTATGAATTCTAAATACCTGATCACTCGCCATCATTGATATTGTATAGATTCCTCATTTATGTTTGTTATAGTTCTGTCTGTTGGAAAATATTGATGAAACATTTTTTAGTCTAAATTTAATAAATCTATTATAGACTCCCATAATTTCAAACCCCTATATGAATCTTTTGTACATAGGGATTACGTAAAAGATGACACATGCCCAACAGTTCTTCCATCACTGTTGAACTTGCAAAGGTTCCTTTGCATCTGAAGCTTAAAGAACCTCTGATTTGTGATTCTGCATTTTTGCTTCGTAAAATACTCACCTGCTTCTACTTTCTGCACCCATAAGTTGACACGTTGACTGCTCAATTCCTCATATTCCTTTGGCCTATTAAATAGTGTTAAGGTTAATGTCTCTTTATTGCATTGTTTTTGAAACTTGGAAAGCTTCTTGCCCCAAACTATTTTCCATAAGTATTTATTTAAGATTCTAACAACAGGCCTTTCCCATTTTACTATATCTTTGGTTTCTGGCTTGGCAGATTGGTTAGGTTATGTGACTATATTTTGGGTTCTCCTTTTTGGTATTCAGTGTTGACATATGACTCATAGGTGGCTTGATTTTTAAAAGATATTTGCAGAATATATGAAAGGGGTGTTTTGAAAGGGTTTCATAGTATGACATAATAACAATAGAAAAAGGGTTCTATGGTATAACATAAAAAGAAAAAATAATATTTTTTGAGATACAAAAGAAAGTAGAATTATATTGGTGATAATATATCTTAACAGAAGGACATACCAATCAATGTTTTCAATTACATAAAATTCTTCCATCTGGTACAATTCTAGCAAGAAAATAAATATTAAGGTGGAGTACTGAATTTCATTTTACAGGGTTAATAATAATAATAAAGTAGAGAAGAAAAAAAGTCTATTCTCATGTGCTCATTTCTTTTGCAGCAGCATACAGCTGGGTTCTATCTTTTATTGTATATATTATTTAAGAATTCTATTTCTTTAAACTTTGATCATGTAGTTTTCTTACATCTGGTTTTATTTGGCACTTGTTAGAAAGAGTGTATAAAAGGTTAGTTGAACATGTATATTCATCTAGTAAAAAGAGTGTGACTTTTTTATAAAATATACATGTATAATATTTATGCACAATTTAATTTCTATTTATATTGACTTAATAAACATCTGTCAGTATGGTTTAAAATAATTTAAACTAGTTAAAGTGATAAGATGTTATTTTAATTCTAAATCTCACTTTTGGTTGTTGCTATCAATCTATTTCATATATATTTAATCTACTACCATATGTTTATTTTTTCTGTAACTTAGCATTGATTGTGAAACAGTGAAATTACAAATTGAGATTTCAGATTCTGCTCAACTCTGTGACCCTGAGCAAGTAACTAAACCTCTCATTGACCCAGTTAACTTAGCTGAAAAATGGGTTTAATCATAACATGTGCCTCACAGTGTGATTATAAGTATTCAAAGTGATAATACACATAAAATATTTAGAATGGTAGCTGGTATGTAAACACTCAAAAATGTTTGCTGTCCTTATTAAATTATCTTTACCATTATATTGCTTCTGTAATAATTTGCTGTCTCTTTAGAATAATTATTTTAGGATAAAGTGAATCAAATAATTTTTATCAAAACAGTATTATCCAGCAAAGTTTGTCATTATTGAATTCCAAATGTTACTCAAATTCTGTATTATTTTTTTTCCAAAGTAATTGTTCTAGTCTTTATTCATTGTAAGGGCATTTATTTGAAAAGGTATACAAGAACAGAGAACAGAGAAAGGTATCTTTATTTGAAAAGGTACACAAGAACAGAGAAAAGTAGAATGGTATCTTCCTGTTGTAAAAAGGGGAAACCAGAGTATTCATATATATTAAATACTAATTTAGAGCCTCTTAAATATTTTGTACTAAACTCCATGTAAACTAGAGTACCACTGCATACATATTTAATGACTTTGTATGCTTTTATGTTTGTTGATAAAGCCTTGGATAATTAAACAAGTAACTAATCCAAACTACTAATAAAGAAAGCCTTGCTTTCTATACCAACCTACCAAAGGTGACCCATGAACTTTGGGAAAAAAAAAAAGCAATGCTATGTGTTCATACCTGATGAAAAGTGCAGTTATTCCTTCCCCCACATTTGATAGCCTAAAAAATAAACATCTTTTTCAACAGTTTCTGTGGGACAAGAATCTGGGAGCAACTTAGCTGGGTGGTTCTAGCTCAGGGTTTCTCAGGGCCTTTCAGTCAAGCTGTCAGATGAGACTGCTGTTATCTCAAGGCTCAACCAGGACTGGAGAAACTGCTTCCAAGCTCAATTTTGGGATTGTTGACCAGTTTCACATTATCCTGGCTACTAGGTAGAGGTCTCCATTTCCCCCTACATCACTGCCTAAATATCTTTACAAGGTTGTGATTGGCTTCCCCCAGACGAAATGATCTAAAATTGAGTGCACCCTAAAAATGGAAGGTGCAGTCTTTTTATAATCTAACCTTGGCAGTTATATAACTCATCACTTCTTCCACTTTCTATTAAAATCAAGTTACTAAGACCAATCCACCCTCAAAGTTAGGGGAATTAAGGCCCACTTCTAAAAGGATAAATCATGAAAAAAAATTTGGAAATATTTTAAAAATATCTCACCTTCAGAATAAAATCAGTGAGTTGTCCTTTTCCTCATTAACATATCATAATTCAAAGTATCAGGTAAGGTGACTGTGGATGAGAATTAATCTATAATAAACAATATAAAGAGTACTATCCCACTTGTACATTGTAGTATTACTATTGGTTAATCACTAATATGAAATTTCTAGCCTTGATAGATATTTTTTGTTAGATGTATGATTTTGATCTATGAAATTCTTTTACAACTGAAACAGTTTTATTTTTGCCCATCAGTCAGCATAGCACTTTGGAGAATATTTTACATTTAATTTTTTTTTAGAAAAATTGAAACCTCTAACCAAAGACTTCCACACATTTTCATGTTTCTGCACTTGTATTTTATCTTTCACATTTTGAAGTTGATTTGAAAATATGTATATACATATGTATATATCTGTCTCTTATACACATCTAGATGTGTATAAGAGACAGTTTTCAATACCAGAAATGCTGTCTCTTATACACATCTATGATACTCTCTAAATACAAACATTTGAAGTTTTATTTAAAATTCCTATATTTCTTCTCTATTCACAGGTTTCAAATTGAATCATTTCCCATATATATCATAAGTTAGGCAAAACTTTAATTCAACTAATGCATTTTTATCTGAGGATATTTTTATTTAGTAATTTATATTAGTATTTTCTGCTTTATGACACTTATGCTATTATAATTTTAACTATTTTCCTGAACTGCTTGTTACTCTACTTTTTCTTTTCAACTTGGGAAAGTACATCATAATGTTGCTATTGTTTTAACTATACATCTCTAACTCCTTTTCATTCCCATATCTATTCCTTGTCCATCATAGTTTGGTTTATATTAAATTTGGAGATAATGCTGAAAAAAGAAACATAAGCAATTACCATTTGAAACCCTTAAGTTAGAATGTCTCAAATGAATATCGACCTGAACATTAAAGTAGGAAATCTAAAGACATACAATATCAAGAAAACCAGGAGGAAGAAAGGGAAAACAAAGTAGTATTTCAGCAGTATTATATGATTGGGAAATGGATTTGAACCAAGGGAAGAAGGATAATCCTAGTCTTCAGTTCAGTTAAAAGAAGGTTTTCTCATACTAAGTTACTGAGGTTGGGAGTTAGAGGGGAGAAACTCAGGAGCTGTTTACCGGATCTTCACTAAAAGACCTATTCAGTGCAAGAAAATAACATATTCATTGGCTTGATCAGGTGCTAGAGCAGTTAGATTAAGTAGGCTGCTGTACAAACCAACCACTGAGTTAAGGATTTTAAATATTTATTGTATACATATAAATATAGAAGGTAATGTACTACACTGAGAGCAGGAAGGACTAGTTTAAATTTTAGATACGCTACCAATTTTATATGGTATATCCAAATCATACAAATATTCATATTATTTTGGTAGCATCTAGAGACTTTCTAACATGCTTTTCTGACCTATGTCAGAGGTTGATTGTCACTCCTTTCTGCAATCAGAGCCCTATCATAGCTATTTGCACTTAGCACTCAGTGTCTACAAGCTTCTCTGCATACTCCCATGGAATGTAAAGAAATTAACAGAGAAAATATTTGCATATCACACTCCCTTTATGATAGGATTTTTTTTTTCTTTTGGTCTACACAGCTGTGTTAACAGGCAGCAGCCTCTTGCATAGTTCTCATCGCATACAATTTCAGTGGTATTTTCTGCCTGGCTGACTTGGATATGTAGGATTTTTCTAACACCCACTCTAAATGGTATGCTGGATGCAGCACATGCTAGCTTGTAAGGGCTGATTGCTAAACTTTCAGAAAATTTACCAAATGGTAGTTAAATTTTTGGTAGCTTTAAATTGGCTATAGTGGGATATCAATGTCTTTCCTCTCTCCAGTCTCCACTTTGGCCTCCAGATTTCAGGAGCATCCTGCTCTCCATCACAGCCAATCTGAGATCTGCTTTCCCAGCTGGTTTTTCCCAAAAGCTTAAGTTTGAGAAACTGAATTACAAACTTCTTTTCTATCTTTTCTTAAAAAATGCTTCTGTTGTACTCTTGTTTTGCTTGAACTTACCACACCCTCTGAACTCTTATTTCTCCCTTGCACATCATACATGACTACAACTGGAATTATGCAGATTCCTTGTGTCCTTTGTTAATTCTGCTTCATGATTGTTGGTTTTTCTCTTCATTTTCCTATATTTTCTATCCCTTCCTACCTGTCTCACCAAAATTCAAGTGAGACCTGAGTGTCAGAAGATGATCCTGATAGCTAGTATTAACAGAGAAAAAACTTTTTTAGAAAAAGGGATATGTGTGGGAATTTGATTCTTTCTTTGGTGCTCCAATGCACCGTATTTTCTGACATGACTTTAGAAATTTAATTTTTGTAGTCTGTGGAAATGGAGACAGTTGGACTCATTGTGCATTTAGAAATCCAGCCTCTAATGGATCTGAATTATATGGATCATTAATTGGGAATGTGAAAAAAAGTTTCCTTGGCACTATAACAAAAACCTATTTGAAAAGTTGTGGCCAGACTGTCAGCATGATGACATGATGTCATAGGAATTTACTTGGATTTGAAAAGTACCTGAATCAGCCATTTATTCTAAATTTAGTTAGTAGGGTGATGATTGCCAACAGAATTTGTACCTGAAAACACTGAATACCTATGCTTATTTGCCTATATATATTTCTCTAGTATAATTTAATGTTACCTCCTTCAACATATTATTACTTTCAACAATAATCTAATTAATTTGTGAATATTTTAAAACTATTCAAATAATTTAGAAATATAAAGATACACTAAACTTTATTTACCTCTCCTCAATCACAAGTACATCGTCTTTTCCAGAAGGGTTACTGCAACAATTTAATATAAATCCTATTATGTAAATACCTTTCATTGTATAAATTTAAGTGCTTTCCATAAGTATGACTTTATTATGCAAATTATTTTATAATCATTTCATTAAAGTGTATATTTTTGAAATTTTCACTTCATTATATATAACCTTCTTAATTGGATTCATAGTGTTTTATTTTAAAACAAGTATATACCAAATTTATTTAATTATTTGCTTTTTGATGGATACTAGGTCAATTTAATTTGTTCTTGTTGTTCAGATGCTAAGTTGTGTCCAACTCTTTGCTAGCGCATGAACTTCAGGACTCCAGGCTTCTCTGTCCTTCACTGTCTCCCAGTTTGTTCAAACTGATGTCCATTGAGTCAATGATGTCATCCCGCTATCTCATCCTCTGTTGGCCGCTTCTCCTCTTGCCTTCATTCTCTCCCAGCATCAGGATCTTTTCCAAGAAGCCGGCTCTTCATATCAGGTGGCCCAAGTATTGGAGTTTCAGCTTCAGCAAGAGTCCTTCCAATGAGTATTCAGGGTTTATTTCCTTTAGGATTGACTGATTTGATCACCTTGCAGTCTAAGGGATTCTCAAGAGTCTTCTTCAAAACCACAATTTGAGAGCATCAATTATTTGGCATTCAGTCCTCTTTATAGTCTGTACATGATGACTGGAAAAATCATAGCATCTGTACATGATGACTGGAAAAATCATAGCTTTAACTGTATGGACCTTTGTCAGCAAAGTGATGTTTCTGCTTCTTAATATGTTGTCTAGGTTTGTCATAGCTTTTCTTCCAAGGACCAAATTTCTTTTATTTTTGTGGATGCAGTTACCATCCACAGTGATTTTGGAGCCCAAGAAAGTAAAATCTGTCAGTGTTTCCACTTTTTCCTCATCTATTTGCCATGAAGTGATGGGACCAGATAGCATGTTCTTAAGTTTCTTGAATATTGAGTTTTAAGTCAGCTTTTTCACTCTCCTCTTTCACCCTCAGCAAGAGGCTATTCCTCTTTGCTTTCTGCCACTAGAGTGGTATCATCTGTATATCTGATGTTGTTGATATTTATCCTGGCAATGTTTTTCCCATTATAAAAGCTCAGAGTTGAAAACTTGCAACATAAATGTTCGTATGTACTTTTGTAAAATAAATATCTAAAAATGGAATTACTGGATTAAAATGAATATCATGTTAAACTGTGAGAGATACTTCCAGATTGTTCACCAAATGAGTATGTCCACTTGTCCTCCTGTGAAAACTGTATAAAAATATCCATACTCCACTTTAAAATGATCAATATCATATTCTAAAAACATTTTAGTTCCAATTATTAGTGGGAATATACCATCTCATGTATAGTAAAAGTTATGGTCTTTCTAGTAGTCATGGATGGATGTGAGAGTTGGACCAGAAGGAAGGCTGAATGCCGAATAATTGATTCTTTCAAATTGTAGTGCTGGAGGAGACTCTTGAGAGTCCCTTGGACAGCAAGGAGATCAAGCCAGTCAATGCTAAAGGAAATAAATCTGAATATTCATTGGAAGGACTGATGCTAAAGCTGAAGCTCCAATATTATGGTCACCTTATTGAAACAGCTGATTCATTGGAAAAGACCCTGATGCTGGGAAAGACTGAAGGCAAAAGGAGAATAGGGCAGCAGAAGATGAGATGGAATGATGTCATCACTGATTAAATGGACATGAACTTGGGTGAACTCTGGGAGATGGTGAGGGATAGGAAGGCCTGGCATGCTGCAGTCTGTGGGGTCACAAAGAGTCGGGCACAACTTAGTGACTGAAAGAACAATAACAACCAATTCATAAATGATGTAAATGATTATATGAACTTATCAATGATTTTCTCCTCTCTACTTTTTAAGGAAAAAGCCATCCTATACCATGAGGGAAAGTAGCATAATGGAAAAATCCAATATTTGGTTGATCATTGGGAAGATAGACAGGAATGTGAATAATCTACAATTAAAATGACTGGAAGTAAGTGCTTCCTGGGAGGGACATATGTAAAGAGAAAGATGATTGATAAATATTTAACACAGAAATAAGTAACACTTGGCCATTACTAATGGTTTTTCAAAGAGATGTCATGCACATAGTTGAAGTTTCAGAATAATGATGAAGAGAGGTGAGGGTAGAAATGAACCTGGTCAGCTGTAGTTTGGAAAACACTGAGCAGAAGGAAGCTTATCTGTGTATGGAGCAATTGTAACTTAGCCATGAGGAATTCCCAAAGAACTTCCACCTCCACAAACTGGATATTAAAACCCATATTGTTATATAAGAACCAGGATGGATTAATGGATTTAATGAAAAATTGGAAAATGATCATGTGGGATAAATACAAAAGAGCTAGGTTAAAATTCAATAAAAATATTCTTGAAAGGGAGATTGCTTGTGATAATATCTAGGGTGATTTGTTGAAAAGACTTCTTTTCCCATTCAATGGTCTTGGCAACTTTGTCAAAGATCAACTGACCACAAATTTATGAGTTTATTTCTGGACCTTCAGTTCTATACCATTTGTCTGTATATCTATCCTTATGTAAAAGCCACACTATCTTGATTACTATAGATTTTCAGTAAGTTTTGCAATTTTAAGTGTGAGTACAATTTTATTCTTCTTTTTCAAGATTCTTTGAAGCGTTTGTATTTTGTAGCCTTTTGTAGCCTTTCTGTATCCTTTGACGTTTCATATGGATTTCGTGATTAGCTTCTATTCAATCAATTTCTGCAAAAACAACAAAAAATAGAAATTTTGATAGAGATTTTGTTGCAAGTATAGATCAATGTGGGGAGTATGGCTATTTTAGCATTATTAAATTCTAATTCAAGAACATAAGATGCCTGTTCATTTATACAGATCTTGCTTACCCTCTTTCAACCATGTTTTGTAGTTTTCAATGTATGCATCTTGCATTTTTTGGGTTGAATTTATTCCTAAGTAATTTATTCTTACTGATGCTATTATAAATAGAATCATCTTTAAATTTTCATTTCTGGGATTATTTATCGTTACTGGAAAAAATGAAACTTTTTTTCTATTAATTGTGTACCCTGTAATTTTGCCAAGCTCATTTCCCAATTGTTTTGTGTGTGGGTGTGTGTTTGGATTTTTTAGGATGTTCAGCGTATGAGATCACATGATCTGTAAATATAGAAACTTTCACTTCTTTTCTTCCAATCTGGATGCTTTCTATTTCTATTTCTTGCCTCCCTAAGTAGAAAATTCAATAGAGTGTTTTAATAAAAGTAGTAAAAGTGGACATCTTTGCTTTGTCCCTGATCCTTGGGGAAATTTTTCAGTCTTTCACTGTTGAGTATGATGTTAACGTAGATTTTTAACGAATGCCACATATTATATCGAGCAAGTTCTCTTCTATTCATAATTTGTTGAGTTATTTTTTCTGTGTGTGAAAGGGTGTATGTTTTTTATCAAAAGCCTTTTCTGTGTCAATGAGATAATCATGTTGATTTTTAGACTTTTTTATACTAATAACATGTATTATGTTGATTAATTTTCATATAACAAACCACCCTTGCATTCCTACAATAAACTTCAGTTGATCATGATGTATCATCCTTTAGCTATATTTTTGGATTCAGTTTCCCAGAACTTTATTGGAGAATTTACATCTACATTCATAAGGGACATTAGCTTGTAGTTTTCTTGTGATGTCTTTGACTGGCTTTGGTGTCAGGATGATTTTGGCCTCGTAGAATGAAGCAGGAAGTTCCATTTAGTTGTTCTGAAAAAGTTTGAGAAGGATTGATGCTGATTCTTCTTAAGTGTTTGGTAGAATTCCCAGTGACGCTATCTGGTCCTCAACTTTTTTTAATTCAAGGGTTTTTTTTTGTTGTTGTTGTTACAATTTATTTACTTGTTACAAGTCTATTCATATTTCTATATCCTTTTGAGTCAGTTTTGATAGGTTTTGTGTTTATAGGATTTTTTTCCATTTCATCTAGGTTATCTGATTTGTTGGCTGTTTCAAGATCAGCGGAAGATGAGATCTTAGCACCACATAAGGTCTTTCCTGAGCTTGCAAACAGCTCTAAACATGCATGTGACTTTCCAGGCTCCCAGGAATATGTTGGAGTTTTTCAAAGCCCTTAATGATATATCATTCCTCAGCCTTTTCTCCTAAGCATATTGATTATTTTGTTACTTAATCAATTGTTATTTATTTCCTTTGGCAGCAGCACCTAAGAAATTAAAATTAACCTATAAGTATTTTTGAAAAATGACCACCCACTGCCCTCTGGAAGAAACGTTAGCACTGGAGTAGTTATAAATCAGATGTTTAAAAAAAAAAAAAAAGTTAAATCTTTTGAGCTGTTCTTCCAAGGAGCTACCAGCCAGTTCAGAATAAAAAATTAATTGATTCGTTATGAATGAGGTTCATTGGGGTCCTGATTCTTTCAATACCAGAAATGTGGACTGTTATTTTTTGACTACTATTAGGCACAGCAGTGGAAGATGGGACTAGATGCCAAATTTTTACTGTTCTTACTTGGAATCAGCTGTTTTCTAGAATGGGTGTTATTACCTTTGTTACTGTAAACTTTCTATAAATTTCAAGAGGTCTGTTGATCAGACAAATTTTTGCCCTTTCTAAAATTACTTTCATGGAATGTTGTATTTTGGAGGTCCCTTCTCTGCTGGTTTGGTAATGTCACTCATTCAATTTTGAAGCCCTAGCAACTTAACAAACACAATAAATGTTGGTTGGTTGAATGAACACTTTAACACATGAATAAATTTCAGGTGGCACAACACTCCATGTAAAAAAAAAATGAGTTCTTTATAAGCTAAATAATATTTCAGTGAAATAGGAAGTAAGACATAAAATTACTTACCAACATTTTATTTCCTAAAATGATATTTTCCATGAAGGTTGCATATTTTCAAGGCTGTCATTATGGATTGTTCTGACAATACAAAACCAGTTATACAGTTATGTTCTGTTGCATAGATATTCATAAAATCTATTTATAAATAGCATGGGGTCAATACAATAGGAAACTTAAGAAAACATGGTCATTTCTTAAAAATGAAAACAGAAGACTAAGCCATGCATAATCCAGCAAAGGAGATATATACATGTATACATGAAGCATACAATTAAAAATAAATTCTGGCAAGAGTTTAAAGAGAAGGCTTATGCAGTGATCATGATACTAAAAATATTGTTGTATATTTTTAAAGCTCACTAATTCTATTAAAAGTATTGGTGAAGAAACTTCTAGGAGGTATACAGATATCTGAAAATCAATCTATCGTGTAGCTATCCTGGTACCAATAAAATTAATATTCAGATTAAATAGTTGATTGTTTTTGCTAGAAAGAACAATGGCTTTGGTATAACTAAGTTTTGCCATTTAATACCTTTGTAATATTAGGCAAGACATTTAGTTTCTTAGTTGATAAACCATTTTATATTTAATATGGAAATAAAGATAATTTATCAGTTTGATATAAATATTGAATGCAACTGAGAATGGAAAAACATTGCCTGACATAGAAGACACTCAAAAAATGTTTTATTTTTATTTTTCAAACTGAAATAATATATCTATAACATTTTTATTTGTACTAATTGAATTTTTCCAATCTCAATTAATAAAATTCTTTGTACTATCTAATAAATATTATTTGACAGTTTTGCTTTTGTGTCTCTTTCCCCTAAATGATGGTAAACCATAAATAATGTGGAAAGAAAGAAGGCATTTATCACAGCAAGAAAATGCAGTGGTGGTGATTAGCATCTAGATACCATGCCTGAAAAAAATATTTTAAATATTTATTTTATCTATTCATTTACTTTTTTGTTAAAGATAGCTGATTGACAGTATATTACTTTCTGTTGTACAACATAGTGATTCAATATGCACAAAAACAATGTTATTGACTATAGTCCCTGTGCTGCACATTACACCTCTGTGACATTTATTTTATAAATAGTAGTTTGTACCTCTTAACCCTCTTCACCTATTTCACCCATTCCCCCATTCCCTCTCCTCTGGTGACAACTAGTTTGTTCTTTGTATCTGTGAGTGTTTCTGTTTTGTTTTATTTATTCATTTGTTTTGTTTTTTAGATCTCACATGTAAGTGAAAGCATACAGTAATTGTCTTTCTCTGTTTGACTTAATAAAAATATATTTGGAAAGACTAAAATATGAACGTTTGAAATATAACTTTCAATGTTTTATACAATTAGAGTCTTCTAAGAATCAGTTTTTTAACTGATGAATAAAACTATGTAGCCATGTAATAAACTTGGCACCAATAATAACGGATGAAGTCTGATTTTAGTTGAAAACGTTATAAACTGTGAAAAATTCTTTCAAGGCTAATTTTAACTATATAGTCACTATTTGAAAACTCCTAGTTTCCTAACCGGAGAAAGCAATGGCACCCCATTCCAGTATTCTTGCCTGGAAAATTTCATGGATGGAGGAGCCTGGTGGGCTGCAGTCCATGGCGTCGCTAAGAGTTGGACACAACTGGGCAACTTCACTTTCACTTTTCACTTTCCTATACTGGAGAAGGACAGGGCAACCCACTCCAGTGTTCCTGCCTGGAGAATCCCAGGACAGGAGAGCCTGGTGGGCTGCCATCTATGGGGTCACACAGAGTTGGACACGACCGAAGTGATTTAGCAGCAACAGCAGCAATTTCCTAACAATAGAGATCTGCCTGCTCTCAAATCAAAGCATGGAATCATTATTCCATCATTCAAACATAAATTGATGAAGGTTCTTTTATTGTTTTTCATTATGTAATGGATAAGCCATATTCTTATTATCATTATTGATCCTGTGATGTGCTACATTAGAAGGCTTAAAACCATTGAAATGTAACATCCTCCCCCTATCAATTGTTGCCTAGTATATATGATCAAAGGAATAGATAATATGCTTAAATGGAATATCTTTATACTTATAGTCAATCTTACTGGGAGTCTTCTGCAAGTCTAATTTAATAACTCAGTAAGAGATATTTTTGTGTTATTTCTATGTTGTTCTAATATGGTTCACATATCAAGCAACTCTGTCTATACTGTCACTGTTTGTGGAAGCCTCATATGTAATGTAATGGAAAAATTAAGAAGATAAACAATTTAAAGGTAATACCTGCCCGTGTAAGGAAGCAGCATCTTGTTTCATGCATATGAGAAGCAGCAGCAGGAGCATCTAATCAGATGTCCTTCTTATGTTGCTTTTCACTATGTTGTGAGAAAGTCTAAAACTATGCTTGAGGAGGTAGCTGATAGATAAATTAAATGCTGGATTGAAATGAGTGAAAGAAATAATACTCATGCTTTTCACATAGTGGTAATAAAGATAATTAAGACCAGCTCCCTAAAAGTATAAGGGAATTGGAGAGCAAAGGTATTAATATTTATAGTTCTAGAGAATAAAAATCCACTCAGGTAAAGCTTCCACTGAGCTTCCCTGGTGGCTCCGTGGTAAAGAACCTGCCTGCCAACACAGGAGATGTGGATTCAATCCCTGGGTTGAGAAGATCCCCTAGAGTAGGAAATGGCAACCTATTCCAGTATTCTTGATTGGGAAATCCCATCGACAGATGAGCCTAGCAGGCTATACAGACCATGGGTTCAGTTCAGTTCAGTCGCTCAGTCCTGTCCGACTCTGCGACCCCATGAATTGCAGCACTCCAGGCCTCCCTGTCCATCAACAACTCGCTGAGTTCACCCTAACTCTTGTCCATCGAATCAGTGATGCCAACCAGCCATCTCATCCTTGGTCGTCCCCTTCTCCTCCTGCCCCCAATCGCTCCCAGCATCCGAGTCTTTTCCAATGAATCAACTCTTCGCATGAGGTGGCCAAAGTATTGGAGTTTCAGCTTTAGCATCAGTCCTTTCAAAGAACACCTAGGGCTGATCTCCTTTAGGATGGACTGGTTAGATCTCCTTGCAGTCCAAGGGACTCTCAAGAGTCTTCTCCAACACCACAGTTCAAAAACATCAATTCTTTGGTGCTCAGCCTTCTTCATAGTCCAACTCTCACATCCATACATGACCATTGGAAAAACCATAGCCTTGCCTGAGGTGAGGTGAAGTCACTCAGTCGTGTCCGACTCTTTGTGACCCCATGGACTGTAACCTACCAGGCTTCTCTGTCCACGGGATTCTCCAGGCAAGAATACTGGAGTGGGTTGCCATTTCCTTCTCCAGAGATAGCCTTTCCTTCCAAGGAGTAAGTGTCTTTTAATTTCATGGCTGCAGTCACCATCTGCAGTGATTTTGAAGCCCCCCAAAATAAAGTCAGCCACTGTTTCCACTGTTTCCCCATCTATTTCCCATGAAGTGATGGGACCAGATGTCATGATCTTCGTTTTCTGAATGTTGAGCTTTAGGCCAACTTTTTCACTCTCCACTTTCACTTTCATCAAGAGGCTTTTTAGCTCCTCTTCACTTTCTGTCATAAGGGTGGTGTCATCTGCATATCTGAGGTTATTGATATTTCTCCTGGCAATCTTGATTACAGCTTGTTCTTTTTCCAGTCCAGCGTTTCTTGATGTACTCTGCATATCAGTTAAATAAACAGGGTGACAATATAGCCTTGACGTACTCCTTTTCCTATTTGGAACCAGTCTGTTGTTCCATGTCCAGTTCTAACTGTTGCTTCCTGACCTGCATATAGGTTTCTCAATAGGTCAGATGGTCTGGTATTCCCATCTCTTTCAGAATTTTCCACAGTTTATTCTGATCCACATAGTCAAAGGCTTTGGCATAGTCAATAAAGCAGAAATAGATGTTTTTCTGGAACTCTCTTGCTTTTTCGATGATCCAGTGGATGTTGGAAATTTGATCTCTGGTTCCTCTGCCTTTTCTAAAACCAGCTTGAACATCTGGAAGTTCACGGTTCATGTATTGCTGAAGCCTGGCTTGGAAAATTTTGAGCATTACTAGCATGTGAGATGAGTGCAATTGTGCAGTAGTTTGAGCATTCTTTGGCCTTGCCCTTCTTTGGGATTGGAATGAAAACTGAACTTTTCCAGTCCTTGGCCACTGCTGAGTTTTCCAAATTTGCTGGCATATTGAGTGCAGCACTTTCACAGCATCATCTTCCAGTATTTGCAATAGCTCAACTGGGTTAGTAGTAACTAAACACAGCAACAAAAGCTTCCATTAGGCCTAAAGCAGCTGAAATAAATGTATTTGATTGTATCCTATGTAGTCTGTACTGTGGGTATGTTAACCCTTCTAGTGTCCTCGTTTGCAATTTAGATATGTCACTTTATAAATAGAAGGGTATGACATTTATGCTTATTTATTAACTAACTGTTCTGACTGAAACCTACTCATACAAATATGTTTTAATGAAACAGCAAAAGAGCCACAGACATAAAGAACAGACTTTTAGACGCAGTGGGAGAAGGAAAGGGTCGGTTGATTTGAGAGAATAGCATTGAAACATATACATTATCATATGTAAAATAGATGACCAGTGCAAGTTTGATGCATGAAGTAGGGCACCCAAAGCTGGTGCTCTGGCGCAACCCAGAAGGACAGTGTGTAGAGGGAGGTGGCTAGGTGGGGAGAGTTCAGGATTGGGGGGACACATGTATACCTGTGGCTGACTCATGTTGATGTATGGCAAAAAAATCCATCATGATATTGTAAAATAATTATCCTCCAATAAAAATAATTAAATTAAAATTTTTATTAGCTTTTGTCACGTGCTGTATGCTGTGCTAAGTCGTTTCAGTCATGTCTGACTCTTTGCGACCCCATGGGCTATAGCCTGCGAGGCTCCTCTGTTCATGGGATTCTTCAGCCAAGAATACTGGCGTGGGTTGCCATGACCTCCTCCAGGGGATCTTCCCGACTCAGGGATCAAACCCATGTCTCTTGCATCTCCTGCATTGGCAAGCAGGTTCTTTACCACTAGCACCACCTAGAAGTTTTTGTCATAGTTGTGGAATAAAAACCATGATATTTTAAACTTTCTAGATACATGATTAGGGAGATTCGTGAGAGTAGAGGGGATAGGTTGGTTTTTTGGAGAGGAGAGTAGCCTGAAGTTTGTAGTATAATTAGTTGAATACAAATTAAGTCTAAAAGGCTGCTTGAATATGAATAAGGTGTTTTTTTAAAAAAATATGATTTGGTACCAGGAAGTACCAAGCTTCTCTTCTAAGTGATTATTTCTTTTTCCTTTTTATTGGCAGCTATTGTTGGTTCTTCAAGGGTAGGAGAACATGTATATCAGATTCTTCAGAGTTAGGTTATTTTCCTTTCTTATTACAAGCCTGCCACATGATCGCTTCCTTGAGAATGTCCATTATCTCATTTTTTCTTAGAACTTTTCTGAATATTAATCCAAACTTCTTCATCTATTTACTTACCAAAAATTTTGCAAGTACTGCAATGAATGTGATACTGTTTTTCTATCCTAGCATTTAATAATTTGTGTTTATGGCTCAACACTTTTTATCTCTATCTCTTTCGATCTCTGGTTTTGAAACTGGGATGCAATCTCTTTAAAAAAATAGGGATATTATTACATCAGCAAAGATATTGACATTTCCATTGTGAATCACCATGCCTCTAGAAATCAGCCAGATGCTGATTGTAGTGATTTCCGGGTTGCACCATATGTAATGAAGCAAAGCAAATGCCAGATGATTCATAATCATGCAGAGATATTTAGGTAATATTGCTATATCAGCTAGGACAGAAATAGTTCCAATAGAATCTAATTATTTATCTATCATCTATTCACCTCAGAATGAAAGAAAGATATATTCTAAGGAACTGGCTATGTGATTGGGACAGGGGTAGCAGGGCTGACTAAGCACATTCAAGATCAGTGTAGGCTGTCAGGAAGGGCAGGCTGGAATTCTTTGGCAGGAGCTGATGCTCTTGTCCATAGATAGAGTTTCCTTTTCAAAGAAACCTCAATTCTGCTCTTATGTTCTATCAAGACCAAGCACTTCCAGATAATCCAAGATGATCTCCGTTAAGGTCAACTGATTTTTAATGGTAATGATATCTAAAAATGCCTTTACAACAAAACCTAGTATAGTGTTTGATTGAGTAACTGGGTAGTCATAGGCTTTCCAGGTTGAAAGATTAAAGTAGACATTAAAGTTCCCAAATTTGCTTTTTTAAAGAAAAATCTAAAATCCTGACTTTTAAAAATGTCAAATAATCTGATTTTTAAATGTTGTTTCAGTTTTAAATGAAACAAATGTTTTCATTTCAAATTAAATGACTAACTCTCTTTATTTGCTCAGGACTATGATTTTTTTTAATATAAATTTATTTTAATTGGAGGTTAATTACTTTACAATATTGTATTGGTTTTGCCATACATCAACATGTATCTGCCACAGGTATACACGTGTTCCCCATCCTGAACCCCCCTCCCACCTCCCTCCCCGTACCATCCCTCTGGGTCATCTCAGTGTACCAGCCCCAAGCATCCAGTATCATGTATTGAACCTGGACTGGCGATTCGTTTCATATATGATATTATACATGTTTCAATGCCATTCTCCCAAATCATCCCGCCCTCTCCCTCTCCCACAGAGTCCAAAAGACTATTCTATACATCTGTGTCTCTTTTGCTGTCTTGCATACAGGTTTATCATTACCATCTTTCTAAATTCCATATATATGTGTTAGTATACTGTTTTGGTGTTTTTCTTTCTGGCTTACTGCACTCTGTATAATAGGTTCCAGTTTCATCCACCTCATTAGAACTGATTCAAATGTATTCTTTTTAATGGCTGAGTAATACTCCATTGTGTATATGTACCACAGCTTTCTTATCCATCCATCATCAGGACTATGATTTTTACTGGGACATTAAGCCTTGCAGTGCTAAACCCAAGATTGTCCAAACTGAGCAAACTAAGATAGTTGGTCACCCACTTTCAAACAAACAAAATTTATGTATTTTGAGTTTGTCTCTTTGAATTTAAGGCCATCCTAAATTCCCAGAAGATAAAGAGGTGCCAATGCAACTAAGTAACTCTGAGCAGATGTTATCGATCTATTATCTTTTCCAGCTCTTCTTGGGAACACAATGTTTGCATAAGTAACATTTTCACAAGCAAGATTGTATCAGTCAAGGCAAGGGATGAGAGTTTAGGGAGTGTAAGTCCCTAGTGGAATATTTATTAGAAATTCCATGGAGGTACATTTAAGGAAAAATTATCACTTGATTCTAATATGTATTTCTGTTTAAGTGGGGCAAAGTGAAGTAGTATGCTATGGAAATACATGGTCTTACAAAGTTATTAAGGCCATCACTAAAGAAAGTTAAATCTAGCATGAGAACTTAAGAGTGAGGATAGAGTTCTACATGTGAAAGCTTAGAGGAAAAATGGAAATGAGAGGGCATATGAGCTACTTGGATAATATATGTCTCAACAGTGTTTGCATCTTCTGAATACAATGTGAATTTTCTTGTTTGGTTATCAAAACATCTTTGGATGTAGGCTGATGATATCAAGCTCAGTTAAACAATATAAATTTTATAGGATATTAAAAATATGTGTTCCAAATACAAGATCCCTTGATGAGCTCAGTATATTCAACTTAAAGCTGATTTCCACGTAAGAAAGCCTGAAGATTTAACCCAAACACATTCTTCAGTAAAAGGCTACCTTATTTCTTTAAGTAGAAGCACTACCACCTGTATGGACATGGGAGAAGCATTCAAAATTCGTTAGATGCACTTTCTTTGATTTTTAAAATAATAAGTAATCCTAATTTTGGAGTTAGTTTTTGTTTATTAGATATATATTTTGAACTTGGCTGTGTTGATTCTCTTTAGAACAAAAATCTGAGCCTCATTTCAACATAATTTGTTTGTCCTTGTCTTGTGTATTATTAAATTAACCTACAGAATAAATATCCTAAGAAATATCTAGAACTTTAATTGATTCTTTTGTCAATAAGCATCACTGTGTTGTCTGGTTCTTCTGTGAAGTCTGCACAGTCTTAACTTATTTACTTTAGAATGGCTTTCTATGTTCTGGAAAAGGCTCTCTCTTATTTACAAACCTTATTTGGAAAATAAAATGTGAAGAAAACATAGCTGTAAGATAGCCCCAAATATACTACTTTAAATGGTTAACTAAACTCAAATTAATAGTTGTTATGCTTAGGACTATGTGAACTTTTAATTGTTTCAGCAAAATCAAAAAGTTGTCAAAAATTACAAAATAAAACCTATGCCAAAGACATGAATGCAAAATTGACAGAAGAAAGGGAATCCATAATCAAGTCTTTGGGTATTGGAAATGACAGTTTGGGAATTGAAAGTGAATTTTGTTCCAGTGTTCTTTATGCTGCCTTGCATATGAATGAGTCCTTTATTTTTGAATTTGTAATTGAATTAACTGTGGATTAATGATCAGATTGAAGATAATTTTAACTTTTAAATGATATTTCTCTAGACATATCTATTTGCTGTAACTACTTGAAACCAGTAAGAAATTCAATATCTTTTCTGATATAGGCTTTGTATAGTATAATGAGCTCATTTTATAATCCATGCCAAAACATTATTCAGTATCACAGTAGACTCTCAAGGGGTAGTAAGAGTACAGCATGAAGCCATGTATAAAGTATGCTTTTTTAAGAATTCTTTTTCTTTGGTGTTATAATCAAGACATATGGGATACATTTAGATCTAGTTTGCTTTTAGTAACACTTGTCTAATTTTGACAATTGTTGAAAGCAGGCACCAGTCTTATAATTAAAAGCTGTTTATTGTTCCCAATTGTAATCAACAATTGATACAAATAATTGTCTCTGTTTCTAGTAACTAGAAGTTGTATATCATCACAAATTAAAGAATCTCAATTTTAGAGTTGTATTCTATTACTAGAATACCTTCTCTTCAGCAAGTTAAAATCTTTAGCTGAGTATATTATTAATGGCTTTAGAAGCCAAATCACACATGGAGTATTGTGTATTATAAAGTGAATTCATCAAAATACAGATGAATTGGTTAATTAACTAGTACTAAACAATTATTAGAGTTTTGCCAAGAAAATGGACTGGTCATAGCAAACACCCTCTTCCAACAACACAAGAGAAGACTCTACACGTGGACATCACCAGATGGTCAACACCGAAATCAGATTGATTATATTCTATGCAGCCAAAGATGGAGAAGCTCTATACAGTCAACAAAAACAAGACCAGGAGCTGACTGTGGCTCAGATCATGAACTCCTTATTGCCAAATTCAGACTCAAATTGAAGAAAGTAGGGAAAGCCACTAGACCATTCAGGTATGACCTAAATCAAATCCCTTATGATTATACAGTGGAAGTGAGGAATAGATTTAAGGGCCTAGATCTGATAGATAGAGTGCCTGA
>SJYT01084133.1:0-28012 GCA_006410635.1 Cephalophus harveyi | reverse complement strand
TGTTGGAGAAGACTCTTGAGAGTCCCTTGGACTGCAAGGAGATCCAACCAGTCCATTCTGAAGGAGATCAACCCTGGGATTTCTTTGGAAGGAATGATGCTAAAGCTGAAACTCCAGTACTTTGGCCACCTCATGTGAAGAGTTGACTCATTGGAAAAGACTCTGATGCTGGGAGGGATTGGGGGCAGGAGGAGAAGGGGACGACCGAGGATGAGATGGCTGGATGGCATCACTGACTCGATGGATGTGAGTCTGAGTGAACTCCGAGAGATGGTGATGAACAGGGAGGCCTGGCGTGCTGCAATTCATGGGGTCGCAAAGAGTCGGACACGACTGAGCGACTGAACTGAACTGAACTGAAACAATTATTTAACTTTAATAAAGTCCTTGGCCGCTGTGGAATTCGAACCCATGCCCCCAAAGGGACTAGAACCTTAATCCAGTGCCTTAGACTGCTCGGCCACAGCTCAACACTACCTGCTCAAAACAGCAGAATAATCTCTATTCGTTTCCACCACAAGCCATTCAATATCACAGTAATCCAAGTCTATGCCCCAACCACTAACACTGAAGAAACTGAAGCTGAATGGTTCTGTGAGGACCTATAAGCCCTTCTAAAACTAACACCAACAAATATGTCCTTTTCATCATAGGGGACTGGAATGCAAAAGTAGGAAGTCAAGAGATACCTGGAGTAATAGGAAAGTTTGGCCTTGGAGTACAAAATGAAGCAGAACAAAGGCTAACAGAGTTTTGCCAAGAGAACACACTGGTCATAACAATCACCCATTTCCAACAACACAAGAGATGACTCAACTCTACACATGGACATCACCAGATGGTCAGTACCAAAATCAAATTGATTAATATTAAAAATGCTTGAAAGGAAATTATATAGCATATAGATAAAGCATACTGTGAATTATGGTTATATCTAGTCTATTAGAAAGAGGTAAATCACTAGTCTACATGAGGATGCAGCTACTCATACTAGATACTTTTTCGGTCTAGACAATCAAGTGTTTAATATTCTCTGACTGTAAGGAACTCTTCCTTGATAGTTATAGCAATGCTTTAAATATGTTCAGATTTTTTTAGTGTAAAGTTTGTTTTGAAATAATGTGCAATAATGTATTAGACTATTTGGCATAAAAATGATTGTTTATATAATGGATATATTTTGTTTATATAAAGACTCCAAATGAATTTAATTTTAAATTGCATTCTGGTTGTTTGTTGATATATGTGATAGGAAGACAACACAAAGTATGATGATAAAAAAGAGCTGANCTTTAAATATAAAATTATGTTACATTTTTATTTAGTTATGAAATAAATTTGAAAGTATAAATGGAATGGAATTCTACATTATTCATTTAAAGGTCAAATATTCTTGGAAGGAATTTGGATGAATCAAATTCTCTGATTAGTGTCCAAAACAAAATCAGAGCTAATTTCCAAACATATATATCTTTCTTCTTAGCTATATTTGTTACAGAAAGATTATGTATGTGAGCAAATAATATAGTAAACAAGTAAGAAAAAGACATAAGTAAGCAAAACAAGCAATTAGTACTACTTCTGAATTCAGATTCTAGAAGCTAAATGTTCCCTGTTTTTATCTCTTATTTTTATAATCAGTTACCCAAAAAAAAATGTAGCTTGTCAAACTAATAGGGACAAAAAAATGCTACTTACAATGATAACTAGTTCTAAAAGAATAAAAACTGCTTTACCAAGATTGTGCATAGACTGGATCAACATCACAGATCATTCTAAGTGTATATAAAAAATCTGGAAAAAGATGATCTTATTCAGTTAAACGTGAAAAGAGAGGCATTGGGCTAGAATATGATGTTTTCCTTTTATGATGAGTAAATTATTCATGTCATACCCTTTATCTAACTCTCATATTAGCCTTATATTTCTAGAGTGCTGATTTTGAAATCACTCTCTACTCTTCTCTTTTTAAATTTATTGGTATATGAATGAAATATAAAATGTGCTCATAGGATGAGGTGGGTTATGAATAATTTTCACAGTGTGCTAGTTTTTGTTTTCCTAAAATTTATTTTTTTATTGTTTGAAGAATTTGGTTCATTTACTCTTTAGAAATATAATATTAAATTGACCTCAGGCATTTCATGTGCAACTCTTGAAGTCACTTCTTGTTTTTACATTTAAGATGGAAAATACTGTACTTAGTAGGTACTGTACTAAACTGTACATCTTAGTAGGCTTATGGAAATCATTAAAGAAAAACTGACATTTCAGGATAGAGGAGATTCCTGAAAAACTGACATCTTCAGGTAGTCAGGAAAAGAGTGGGATTTAATTAGAGAGGTTGGCTTAGGCTTATATGGGTTTTAAGAATCATTAAAGTCTGTCTCTTATACACATCTTTTAATTAGGAGTTAGTGACTAAAGATTTTTTAAAACACTATAAATGTTAACTTTGTTTTCTAGCTGTTCATGTTAAGATTTATACATTTAAACTATTTGAATTTTAATGTTTAGTTTTACTTGGAAATTTTTTGCCTCCTGATGTATGGCAAGCACTGTTTTAGATTGTACTGTGGGTACTTTGATGACATGATGCTAGCAAAAATTATATTATTTAAATTTTCATGAGGAAAATAATTTTTATTATTCAAAGTATCAATATTATATCTTAATAATATTATTGTTAGAAAGATTATATAAATATTAAATTTAATATTTCAGAAACTTTTTTACATTTGAGAATAATCTATATGTCAAAGTGGTACCATATTGTATATTCTATGTTTTTCTATGCACTAAACAGAATGATGAAGCCAGAGATATGATTANTGTATGGCAAGCACTGTTTTAGATTGTACTGTGGGTACTTTGATGACATGATGCTAGCAAAAATTATATTATTTAAATTTTCATGAGGAAAATAATTTTTATTATTCAAAGTATCAATATTATATCTTAATAATATTATTGTTAGAAAGATTATATAAATATTAAATTTAATATTTCAGAAACTTTTTTACATTTGAGAATAATCTATATGTCAAAGTGGTACCATATTGTATATTCTATGTTTTTCTATGCACTAAACAGAATGATGAAGCCAGAGATATGATTAATATTTCCTGTAAATGAAAGAGAAAAATCATCTACATTCTCAAGGTTTTTTTTAGAGCCAAGGTTTACAGTAACTTGAGAGGAAGGTATAGACCTTTCTCATATTTCACTATTTTCATACGTATGCAGCTTTCCCCATTAACAACATCACTCAACAAAGTGGTGCATTTGTTACAAGTGATTACTTGTATTGAAATATCTTAGTCATCCAAAGCCCATATTTACATTAGATTTATTGGTGTTGAACATTCTGTGGGTTTGGACAAATATATGTATAAATACATGGAACCATTCTTAAATTATTTTCACTGCCCTGAAATTGTGCTCTTTGTCTTTATCCCACCAAACTCTGGCAAGTATTGATCATCTGATTGTCTCCCAAGATTTTGTCTTTCTCAGAATATCATTTAGTAGTTGAAATCATATAGTATGTAGTCTTTCCAGGTTAATTCTTTCACTTATTAATATGCATTTGAGTTTCCTATGTATCTTATATGCTTCCCTGGTGGCTCAGACAGTAAAGCGTCTGCCTGCAATGTGGGAGACATGGGTTCAACCCCTGGGTTGGAAAGATCCCCTGGAGAAGGAAATGGCAACCCACTTCAGTACTTTTGCCTGGAAAATCCCATGTACAGAGGACATATCTTATCATGTCTTGAATATTCATTTATTTTAGCATTGAGAAATATTCCATTGTTTGGATGTACCCACCTTTTATTTATCCATTCACCTATTAAAGGACATCTTTGTGGCCTCCAGTCTTGGGCAATGATAAATAAAGCTGCCATAAACATCCATGTACAGATATTTGTGTGTATATAAATTTTCAACTCTTTTGGATAAATACCAAACCCAAGAAGTTGGTATAGGAGCAATATTATTAACTAAGCTAAAAAATAAAATACCTTAAATATATAGCTCAATGGATTTTCAAAAACTGAATATACTGGGTAATTTCATTCATACAAAGAAAAAAAAAAAAAAAACAGGCAAAGTGAATCCATGTGGTTGGAAGTTAGGATGCTTATGGGGGCGAGGTGAGATGACTGGTGAGGGCGTGAAGGCATGCTTTTAGGGTATTGATCATTTTCTAAAGTATTTGTTTTAATATCTTGCAAGGCAGTTTTTACTTCTGCTGAGAATCTCTGCCCAAGGGAGGCATGATGCCATATATTCACCTGTTTCTCCAATCTTGGGGCAAAGGTTTGTCCTGTGTCTTCACCTCTCTTATGAATCCAAGAAAAGTTGGTTCTGTTCAGCTTTATTCTTGTTGTTAGGACAGAATGGTGACTTCTAAATCCCTTATTCGTGAAGCCAAAAACCAAAATCCATTCAGAAACATTTTACAAATCCTTATTTGTGTTATTTATATATAGTCAGCACCCAATACAGAACACTTTAAATATAAAATTATGTTACATTTTTATTTAGTTATGAAATAAATTTGAAAGTATAAATGGAATGGAATTCTACATTATTCATTTAAAGGTCAAATATTCTTGGAAGGAATTTGGATGAATCAAATTCTCTGATTAGTGTCCAAAACAAAATCAGAGCTAATTTCCAAACATATATATCTTTCTTCTTAGCTATATTTGTTACAGAAAGATTATGTATGTGAGCAAATAATATAGTAAACAAGTAAGAAAAAGACATAAGTAAGCAAAACAAGCAATTAGTACTACTTCTGAATTCAGATTCTAGAAGCTAAATGTTCCCTGTTTTTATCTCTTATTTTTATAATCAGTTACCCAAAAAAAAATGTAGCTTGTCAAACTAATAGGGACAAAAAAATGCTACTTACAATGATAACTAGTTCTAAAAGAATAAAAACTGCTTTACCAAGATTGTGCATAGACTGGATCAACATCACAGATCATTCTAAGTGTATATAAAAAATCTGGAAAAAGATGATCTTATTCAGTTAAACGTGAAAAGAGAGGCATTGGGCTAGAATATGATGTTTTCCTTTTATGATGAGTAAATTATTCATGTCATACCCTTTATCTAACTCTCATATTAGCCTTATATTTCTAGAGTGCTGATTTTGAAATCACTCTCTACTCTTCTCTTTTTAAATTTATTGGTATATGAATGAAATATAAAATGTGCTCATAGGATGAGGTGGGTTATGAATAATTTTCACAGTGTGCTAGTTTTTGTTTTCCTAAAATTTATTTTTTTATTGTTTGAAGAATTTGGTTCATTTACTCTTTAGAAATATAATATTAAATTGACCTCAGGCATTTCATGTGCAACTCTTGAAGTCACTTCTTGTTTTTACATTTAAGATGGAAAATACTGTACTTAGTAGGTACTGTACTAAACTGTACATCTTAGTAGGCTTATGGAAATCATTAAAGAAAAACTGACATTTCAGGATAGAGGAGATTCCTGAAAAACTGACATCTTCAGGTAGTCAGGAAAAGAGTGGGATTTAATTAGAGAGGTTGGCTTAGGCTTATATGGGTTTTAAGAATCATTAAAGTAATAAGAGTGCAGTGGAAAATATGTAGCAATTCTTTTTTTGATTGGTCGATGGACGTGTGTCTGAGTGAACTCCAGGAGTTGGTGTTGGACAGGGAGGCCTGGCGTGTTGCGATTTATGGGGTCACAAAGAGTCGGACACGACTGAGCAACTGAACTGAGCTGAACTGAGACTAATTCATTGGTTGAGAGTAAGAAGAGGGGAAGGATTACCAGGCATTTGAGAGGGAAGGAGAAGCTATGAAATTAAATCATAGAGAGTCAGAGAGCAAACTGACTAAGGAAGTTTAGTTGGATTACCTGTAGCAATAAGAGCAAAATTGATGTCAGGTAATCATGACTTTATGATGGTATAAAGTGTTTGGCAAGGGAGTTGAGGAGGCGTTTGAGGATGTTATTACAAAAAGGGACCATGGAACCAAGGACGTGTCTGGAGGGTTTAGGAGCAAAGCAGATGTGAGGAACAGTGAAAACTGTGTAGGTCCTGGAAAAGTGAAGACTGCATTTAGCAAAATCTATCCTGTAACCATGGAAGTAGATGCCTGAAGAGAGGCTGGGGGTGACATCATTGGTAGGGAGGAGATAAGGAAATGGTGACGTGAGATTGGAAGCATCATTTCCAAGCATACTGTAATCACCAAGAACATTTACAGGACTGATTAAGAGACAGGAAATAATTGTTTTTTTACAACCCTGTGGGTGTTGGTGACTTTCTAGGAGAATGACACTCACTGAGAGTCACTGTTTTAGTCAGCCTCTGATGACAGAATTGAGTTCGATAGAAGGTGGGTAACACAGAAAGCATAAGGATCTAGACAGAATCACTCAAATTATGATGATTTATTAATATAGGTATAATATTGCCTAATAGATTGGTCTGTATTCAATTTTGCTCTTTAATTTTAGTTCCTAAAAGTTCTTGATAAAAATTGCTCATTAATTCAGATTTATAATTCTTTATATGTTTCTGATAAAACAGAGGAAAAACTTTTAAACATTTTCAAATAACCAAAAGCAAGGTCAATTTTCATTTTCTATTGATTGAAGAATTCATACCAGACTACAGACTGTAAGTTTGCACATGAGCCTCACAATGGCCAAACACTGTGCTCATACTACACAGCTATCTTGGTATTTTAGCCTTTAGGCTGAATGAGTGCATGCTTGGTTCCTTAGTTGTGTCCTACTCTTTGCAACCCTATGGACTGTAGCCTACCAGGCTCCACTGTCCATGAAATTTTCCAGGCAAGAATACTGGGATGGGTTGCCATTTCCTCCTCCAGGAGATCTTCCCAACCCAGGGATCAGACCTGACTCCCCTGTATTGGCAGGCAGGTTCTTTACCACTGTACCAGGTGGGAAGCTTAGTCTGGATACAGGGACTAAAAACTCATTTGGTGGAGCTCTAAGAAACTTTCATTTTATGAATATAAAGAAGGTAATGAAAGAAAATTACTAAAATAAAACTGACTCTAACAGAAATTGAATTGTCTTAGAGCAGTTTTCTTTCTCACTCACTTCTCTCTTCTATCATTCATTTCTCTCTAATATCAAACTGTTCCTTCATGCCTTTTCTTACTTTATTGTCTTTTGTACAGACCAGTTCATTATTGCTGCATGAGTGTGTGCATACTTGTTTCCTCAAAAGTGGCAGTCCTCAGCCTTGATTCTCCTCACAGTAAATTCATTACAGTTAAAAATTTAGCATAAGTCCCAATTGGTTTTAAGGAAATGAAAATTAACATGTAATGGTGCTTCTGTTCCTATGGAATAACATTCTAGGATCAGAAAAATCATATTGATGTAATGTGACATAACTTCTTATTTTTATGCCCTTACCTTGAATAAAAGCATAAACAAATACATTTATTAAACCTTGTTCATTGATCTCTAGGGTCTTCCTGAAAAGTGAAAGTGAAGTCGCTGAGTCATGTCCCTTTGTGATCCCATGGACTGTAGTCTGCCAGGCTTCTCTGTCCATGGGATTTCCAGGCAAGAGTACTGGAGTGGGTTGCCATTTCCTTCTCCACGGGATCTTCCTGATCCAGAGATCAAACCCAGGTCTCTTGCATTGTTGGCAGATGCTTTACCCCCTGAGCCACCAGGGAAGCCTTCCTAGGTAGCTCAAATGGTAAAGAATTTGCCTACAATGTGGGAGAACCAGTTTCGATCCCTGGGTCATGAAGATCCCTTGGAGAAGGGCATGGCAAAACACCCCAGTATTCTTGTCTGAAGAATTCCATGGACAGAAGAGCCTGGTGGGCTAGAGTTCATGGAGTTGCAAAGAGTCAGACATGACTAAGCAACTAACACACATTGATTTCTAAGATCATGAGCAATTTCTCAAGTAGAGTTCCATTGAGTCTTCTTCATAGTGCATTTTCATCTATTAATTATATACATTTTTAAAAGATAACTATCAGTTGAACCAAATGATAGTAGAATAACATTCCCCAAACGATTTTACACCACACTTTAAGGGCAAAAACAAAGTCAAGACTTCTTTTTCTGAAGTAGAAAAGGAAGTTAAATTTTCTCTCATTTCAAGGTACTGAGACAGGGCCATGTTTTGATAATATAATGTGAATTAGTATTGTGTCATCATGAAGTCGCTCAGTTGTGTCCGACTTTTCATGACCCCATGGACTGTAGCCCACCAGGCTCCTCCATCACGTAAATTAGTATAATTTGTCTTAAATGATCAATGAAGTAATGTTTAGTAGCACGTTAGTAATCTCTTCACAGAGATGGAAGGGATCTTATCTCAGTTAAAAGATTGGACATGGAGGCTGATGTCACTTCAAACAGCAAAGAATTTGAAAGAAGGTTTATTAGTCACATAAGGGACTTCTGGAGAGAGAAAGGTATGTGTAAGGCAGGGTGGAAAGGCATTTGCAAAGAGCAGAGAAAGGGTTGGGTCCTCATGGGAGCTAATGAGTGGGGTTGGACAATGATTCCATCCAAGGCAAGGCCTGAGGAATTCAAACTTGCCATCGGTGACTAGTTTTGTATATATAAAGAAAATATTAAAAAATTTCTGTGTGTGTATTAGCAGAGAAAGGAAGGGTGCAAGTCTAAATGTTTTTGTTAATAAGTAAATAGTTGAACATCAAAAATGGAGTTAGGCTCTTACACCAAGTTAGGAAAAATTTTGATACTGTGTGTGTGTGTGTGTATTTGTGATTTTGCGACACTCCTTGTTGCTCATAAAATGACATGTTTACTATCTAGCAAATTTTCAGGATACTGGTATCATAGGATTTAAGAACTTAAGACTTTGAAATCATCTGGTTCAGTTCCTCCATTTTATAAAGGATACTAAAGTTTCTGATTTTCAGGGACTTATTAAAGATAACCCAGCTTGAAAGTGTCCAGAAGTCCAGGTCAGTCCCTGGGCTACTAATTTCAAAGCCAGTACTCTTTCTAGTTACACGTAATTGCTGCTTGCAAAGAAACTAACTTGGTAAGAAGAAACTCTTAATTGAAGAAACTTGGTATGAAGAAACACTTAATTATGTAATACTTCTGATAAAACACTTGAAAAATATTGTTTCCAATTCCAATATACCATGAGACTATTTAAATTTGACTCTGACTTATTTTATATACATCCACTGTACTACTTCCTGGTGTATATGCTGCTGCTGTTGCTAAGTCACTTCAGTTGTGTCCGACTCTGTGCAACCCCATAGATGGCAGCCTACCAGGCTCATCCGTCCCTGGGACTCTCCAGGCAATAACACTGGAGTGGGTTGCCATTTCCTTCTCCAGTGCATGAAAGTGAAAAGTGAAAGTGAAGTCGCTCAGTCATGTCCGAGTCCTAGCAACCCCATGGACTGCAGCCTACCAGGCTCCTCCGTCCATGGGATTGTCCAGGCAAGAGTACTGGAGTGGGTTGCCATTGCCTTCTCCATGGTGTATATGAGAAGTTTCATAAAAAAAAACTATATAAGGAAATTAAGCATAAATTCTGTATATATATATGTGTAATAATTAGACTTGACTCTGCAGAATTGTCAGTGTTTTCCTTTGTCTGATTCCGAGTGATAGGATGCTATATCCATAGAGGGCCCAGGCAGCCTCTCAAGATCTGTGATATAAAGGCCTATGTCGCTGGATTGTGTTCTAAAATAATCACTCCTGGGAAATGTTCCAGGAACCACATGCTCTTGGGTAACTGAAGAAGCTCCCTTTATATTTAGAGGTCTTTGCTGCTCTTCACCACACTGAGGGGTTTGTTTTAGACAACTTGAGAGCAGGTGAAAATTATAGCAATTCCAAATTATTAAATAATTATGTATTATTTATATAAATAAAGCTTATGGGTAGAAACTAAACTTTTATTATTAATTTTATGATTAAAATATTTGGCAAACATTTAAAATTACATTTTAAATCTCTGTTGCTATTCAGCACCTAGATCTTTGTTTATAAAACCATTTTTCAGTGAAAAGAACCAGGGCTCATTGTAGAAATAACTGAGTCTAGGATGGGGGACAGGATCATTTTGTGTGCCAGAAACTAAGGAATTGATCATAAATGTTAAAACCTGCAATGATGGAGTCTATCAGAGGGCTATAAGGGGCATCCAAAACAGTTGTCAGTGACCAATGCTGGAAGAATTTGAGCAAGAAAAATAAGTAAAGTGGTATTGGATTGTAACCCAAAGTATAAAATAAATATCTATAAATTTATACTGATATAAACTAATTAATCAGCTAGCTAGTGAATAATGTAGGATAGATAAATCTCCCATTCAAAATAATTCCAAATAATTTATATAGCTATTCAATTCTTCAGTCTTAAAGATGGGTAGCTTAATTCTCCTTTCCTTAAGTTTTAACTTCATAGACTTTCTTCCAAAGTGTACAGTATGAAGAGTAGAAAACAAAAGAATAACTTGACATGGAAAAACCAGACAAACACTACATCAAACTAATCAGGGTTAACAAGTGATAAGTGATAACTCATGCTGATACTATGATGCGATGATGCGATGAAAATGGCAATTGGCCTCTGTCATCTTCCTCCTTAAAACAAAATTACTCCTGTGTACTCAAGTCCCAAGTTGAGGGGCATTCTACAAAAAAAATCTGACCAGAAATCCTCAAAATTCTCAGTTATCAAAAAACAAAGAAAATCTGAGAAAATGTCATAGTCTAGAGGAGTCTAAGGAGACATGACCATTAAATGTAATCTAGTGTCCTGGATAGAATTCTGGAATCAATAAGAACAGTAGGGGAAAACTGAAGAAATCTGAGTGAAGTATGAACTTCAGTTAATAACAGCGATTCAATATTGGTTAATTAATTGTACCACACTTATGTAAGATATTTGGGTGTGGGGTAGATGGGAACTCTCTATACTATCTTCACCTTAATTTTGTAAACCTACAATGATTCTAATATAAAAAGCTCATTAAAAATACTTTTGAGTGAGTGATACACATATGTTTAAATATATTTCAATAATATATGCTATTGTGAAGTTTGGATATTCTCTTAAGAAAAAATAAGAAATTCTAAATACCTCTGCTACTGCTAAGTCACTTCAGTCATGTCCGACTCTGTGAGACCCCATAGACGGCAGCCCACCAGGCTCCGCTGTCCCTGGGATTCTCCAGGCAAGAACACTGGAGTGGGTTGCCATTTCCTTCTCCAGTGCATAAAAGTGAAAAGTGAAAGTGAAGTTGCTCAGTCATGTCCGACTCTTAGTGACCCCATGGACTGCAGCCCACCAGGCTCCTCCGTCCATGGGATTTTCCAGGCAAGAGTAGTGGAGTGGGATGCCATTGCCTTCTCCCTAAATACCTCTATCTATACTTTATTTATATGTAGATGTTTTTCGTATTGATCTCACTATGATTACCTGGTTTAAAAATAGCTGGCTCTGTACTTAAGGTTTTTTTTGAACAAATTTTATAATTAAAACTTCTTTAATTATAAAAACAAATTTATAAACTAAATTATTTACATTTAAATACAGTTAAATGAACTGGATTTTTCAACAGTGAACAGATGTATGGTATCTGATAACTCCTTAGATTTTTGACAGTACTTTGACAATCTGGGAATCTTCGTAGCAGTATGATTATTAATTCTTATAATGAATAACTGTATTCACTGTTCATTAGAAAGGTATTTCTTAATATCAGAGAACAAGGCACAGGGTATTTTTGACTGGTTTTTATTGTTGTTTTCTTCCAAATGTTACAGAATTTGGAGTCTTTTTCAAATGTGAAACAGGTTTGTAATTTGGAGAAAACTCTTAGCACTTAATTTATGCAATATGTATGTCTTATATATATACATGTATATATGTGTGATGAATATATGTGTGTCATATATGTATTTATAAGTCTGAATATCCTGTTCTTTCCAGGAAAATAGTTATACAAATTTAACTTATAGAGACTTTAAACTGCAATTTGTTTATTTATTCAGATGCAAAAATTTAGGGCAATAGATCATAGTTATTTTTAGGTAAACTGACTACTGAAGCTACAGTTCAGTCTTTCTTGATTCACAGAGTAGAATTAACTAGCCTGGTGGAAAATTCTATGAAGAAGGTGTTAAATAAAAGAATCTTACATTATCAAACATGAGTGAGAAGTATACACAAGTGAGAGCACACTGATTTGAACTTCCATTGCTCTATAAAATATCTGTATTGTAAATTTCTATAGTTAATTATGTACATTTATCATTAACAATGTCCAAAGCTTCTCCTTTCATACTTTTATGATTAATTTTCACTCAATCAAAATAGATGTTGGGGAGAGTCATGAAGGGAATTTATACATAATTTAATTCTAGAACAGTGGTATTTTAAAGTGATAATCTAAGTTTGGTTGAACGTGCATTTGAAACTACTTTGTAACTACCCTGTAAAGTGTGAATAGTTCTTGTTTGTTTCTTTTTACTTTTGTTTTTGTTTTTTAACACCTACTGGATATCTTTACTGCATTTTCTCCTCTTCAGTGGTACCATCAAAAATGACTAGAAAAGAAAAAAAGATCATAAGAATATAAAACTTACACAGTTGAAATTTTAGAAGACAGAATTTCAAGCAGATTCTTACTGGAGGACAGAGTCGCAAGGAAATTAAGTGGCTGCCTATGTACATAAAACTGCAGGATTGGAACCTGGATCGTCTTTTCACTCCTGGTCCAGTACTCTTTCTGAATATTTGCATTATTTCTAGGTAGTTTATAGAGTATAATCTTTCTTACACCTCCTGCATGCACACACACATATACATAAATATCACACAGCAACAGCTGTTTACTTTTTTTTCTTTCAGACATGTTTAAAAATGCTTTACACAGATGCCAATTTTATATTTGCAGCCATGTAGTTTAATTCCTAGAAAATAAATATGAATGCATTCTTTAGATAGCAGCCAAAATTGTATATGATCTGTGTGTGTGATTTGAAATGGGTTATTTTACATTAAAGGATCTGTAGTTAACAGACTTACTTTGGGAAATATCAGGTCCTTTGATCACTTCTCTTGCTTATTTCATCAAAAAAGAAAGAGAGTTCCAGAAAAACATCTACTTCTGCTTTATTGATTATACCAAAGCCGTTGACTGTGTGGATCACAACAAACTGTGGAAAAGTCTGAAAGAGATGGAAATACCAGACCACCTGACCTGCCTTCTGAGAAATCTGTATGCAGGTCAGGAAGCAACAGTTAGAACCGGACATGGAACAACAGACTGGTTCCAAGTTGGGAAAGGAGTACGACAAGGCTGTATGTTGTCACCCTGCTTATTTAACTTATATGTAGAGAACATCATGAAAAACGTTGGGCTGGATGAAGCAAAACTGGAATCAAGATTGCCGGGAGAAATATCAATAACCTCAGATAAGCAGATGACACCACACTTACGCCAGAAAGAGAAGAATTAAAAAGCTTCTTGTAGAAAGTGAAAGAGGAGAGTGAAAAAGTTGGCTTAAAGCTCAACATTCAGAAAATGAAGATCATGGCATCTGGTCCCATCACTTCATGGGAAATAGATGGGGAAACAGTGGAAACACTGCAGACAGTGACTGCAGCCATGAAATAAAAAGATCCTTATTCCTTGGAAGAAAAGTTATGACCAACCTAGACAGCTTCCCTGGTGGCTCAGAGGGTAAAGCATCTGCCAGCAATGCAGGAGACCTGGGTTCAATCCCTGGATCAGGAAGATCCCCTGGAGAAGAAAATGGCAACCCACTCCAGTACTCTTGCCTGGAGAATCCCATGGAGGGAGGAGCCTGGTAGGCTACAGTCCATTGGGTCGCAGAGTCAGACACGACTGAGCAACTTCATTTCACTTAGACAGCATATTAAAAAGCAGAGACATTATTTTGCCAACAAAGGTCCATCTAGTCAAGGCTATGGTTTTTCTAGTAGTCATATATGGATGTGAGAGTTGGACTATAAATAAAGCTGAGTGCCGAAGAATTGATGATTTTGAATTGTGGTGTTGGAGAAGACTCTTGAGAGTCCCTTCAACTGGGAGGAGATCCAATCAGTCCATGCTAAAGGAAATCAGTCCTGAATATTCAATGGAAGGACTGATGCTGAAGCTGAAACTCCAATACTTTGGTCACCTGATGTGAAGAACTACCCCATTGGAAAAGACCTTGATGCTAGGAAAGATTGAAGATGGGAGGAGAAGAGGACGACAGAGGATGAGATGGTTGGATGGCATTGCCAACTCAGTGGACATGAGGTTGGGTAAACTCAGGGAGTTGGTGATGGACAAGAAGGCCTGGAGTGCTGCAGTCCATGGGGTCACAAAAAGTCGGACACGACTAAGCAACTGAACTGAACTGATCACTTCTCACTGCTGTCCACTTTCAAAATTGGTCTTAGTCATTTAAACAAGGATTAATCCACAATCCCCTAGTGTGTGCTCAGTTTAAGTAAATTTTTTAAAATATTACCTGTCTGCAAAAAAAGTTTAATAAGTTGATTATTTTCCAATCCTCAATGCTATCCAACTTTTCGTGGTGGTAGAAGAGTTCTAGAATACATAATTATCTGTTTTGTATTTTTCCTCCCTTTGGTGTGTATATGTGGTGTGTGTGAGGCAGGAGGCAGGAAGTACGTGTGTGTGTGCTCGCAAATAACAATGAAAGAAAACTCTTACTAAATATTTGAAATAGTCTGCTTAAAGGGCAGAACACTTATGAAATGTTGGGGAATGTATCGGAGAGTTCACAATTTTTCTCTTAATTCTTACAGTTATGGTTTACAGAAGCAGGCCAAAAGCTGCTGTGGAAGGAGTAGTCCATTTGGTTATAAAGTATCAAGAAAACACAATTAATCTTAGTTAGATACAGTCTGACTCATGCATTCTAAGCTGATTACAGTCTTATTCTAGCACAGCAAACCTATATTTCTTTTTCTTTAAAAGAATATTTTATAAATATAAATATAAATATTTTATAATAATTATCTCATAATTAAGAGATAATTAAGAGAAGAAACTTTTAACATCACCTTCTGCCTAATGCCTTAGAGATGCATTTTCATCAAAACCCCACCTAAAAGGGTGCATGTTTTAAGATTTGGCTATTTTCCTTTCAAATGTGGTGGAATGTAATACTGGCTTATTACATTTTTGCTTTTTATGAGCTGTGTGCTCCTCTCCCTAATCTCACACAATTAAATGTCATATCCCTGAGGATTCTGAAAATATTATTAAAAGTTGGCACAAATATTAAATTTAACCTCTATTTCTGCCTTAGTTATCATAGCCATTCTAGTAGTTATAGAAGAGAAACAGCATGCGTTTGTCCACAAGATACCTAAGAGTCCTGTGGACTCTAAATTTGTAGGGCATCATACAAACTCAGAAGAAAAAGTCACACTGGTTCATGTCTTCATTTTCACCACACACACACACACACACAATCACACATGTTTCTAAAGAATTGTGATTTATGTATCATGTGGAAACAAATTTTTGTTGTTGTTCAGTCACTAAGTCATGTCCAAGTCTTTGCGACCCCATGGACTGCAGCACGCCAGGCTTCCCTGTCTTTCACTGCCTCCCAGAGTTTGCTCAGATTTATGTCCATTGAATCGATGATGTTATCTGACCATTTCATTCTCTGCCACCTCCTTTTCCTTTTGCCTGCAATCTTTCCCAGCATCAGGGTCTTTTTCAATGAGTTTGTTCTTTACAGCTTCAGAATCAGTTCATCCAGTATTCAGAATATTCAGGGTTGACTTCCTTTAGGATTAACTAGTTTCATCTCCTTGCTGTCTAAGGGATTCTCAGGAGTCTTCTCCAAAACCACAGTTTGAAAGCATCAGTTCTTCAGGTTTCAACTTTCTTTATGGTCCAACTCTCACACCAGAAACAACCTACTCTATGGGAAAAAAATGTAGTGAACAATACTTGATTTGAGATCACCTTAAATTTATCAAGTAAATAAAAATTTTCATATTTAATAATCAAACTTTAATTTTATTTCCCAGAAAGAGGGATATATACCACTATATAAAGGTTTTACCCATTCCAATTGGGCAGGCCTGTTAACTAATCTTGACTCAGCCGCAAAGGAGTTGTAAAATCTGGGGCAAGATTTCTTTTACTTTTTGGAGACTCAGTTATTTCTTTGCTAATAGAACTAGCAGGGTTGTTTTGATTGTTAAATAAAACATCATGCATAAAAGGCTGGTACACTTATAATATATACTTAAATGCCAATGATTAAATGACAGCTATCCTTGTTGAGAAATAATTTTATTATCATAATGACATTTTTGGTTAGCATGCTTATTATTAAAATGCTGTCTAGATACTATAAGTAATTTGAGGGTAGGTCCATATCAGTGCAAGTTGAATTAAATTAAATAGATTTTACAAAACTTTTGCAAAATGTATGTTAATTTTAGCGGCTTTCTTCCATTTAAAGTATAGCAAATTTCTTTTTCATTTCAAGGGAAAGTGAAATTCACGTTGGATATGATAATGATTAATTAGATTTAAGCAGTCTGTCAAGCTAGGTTTGTGACTAAAGTCCCACACTGAGCAAACTTCAGCGACAAAAGGGAAATAAATAAATGATTAGACTGTTGAAAATTGAAGTTGTGTACAGAAAGATATTCCAAGGTCTTCAAATTGTTTAAATATCCTAGGCTTATTTGGAATTGATCTGTAAATTTTATAGACATAAAGAATTATTCCCACTGTATTTAAATCAGGAGAGGATAACTTACTCTAATTTAAGTGATGCCTTTATATTTGGATCTTCCCCACATTGAATGGATGACTCAAAATACTTAATACTAGACAATTCTAAAAGAATTTACAGACCTGTTTGGTTCACTCTAATGGTCACAATGAATACTGAAAATCAGTATTCATTTCTGATATACAGGGAGCTGATTAAATAATTGAACTCTAGTAACTTCAGCAATATGTGAACTGTGAACTTCCAGATATTCAAGCTGGTTTTAGAAAAGGCAGAGGAACCAGAGATCAAATTGCCAACATACCCTGGATCATTGAAAAAGCAAGAGAGTTCCAGAAAAACATCTATTTCTGCTTTATTGACTATGCCAAAGCCTTTGACTGTGTTGATCACAATCAACTGTAGAAAATTCTGAAAGAGATGGAAATACTAGATCACCTGACCTGCCTCTTGAGAAACCTATATGCAGGTCAGGAAGCAACAGTTAGAACTGAACATACAACAACAGACTGGTTCCAAATAGGAAAAGGAGTACATCAAGGCTGTTTATTGTCACCCTGCTTATTTAACTTCTATGCAGAGTACATCATGAGAAATGCTGGGCTGGAAGAAGCACAAACTGGAATCAAGATTGCCGGGAGAAATATCAGTAACCTCAGATATGCAGATGACACCACCCTTATGGCAGAAAGTGAAGAGGAGCTAAAAAGCCTCTTGATGAAAGTGAAAGAGGAGAGTAAAAAGCTCAACATTCAGAAAATGAAGGTCATGGCATCTGGTCCCATCATTTCATGGGAAATAGATGGGGAAACAGTGGAAACAGTGTCAGACTTTATTTTGGGGGGGCTCCAAAATCACTGCAGAGGGTGACTGCAGCCATGAAATTAAAAGACACTTACTCCTTGGAAGGAAAGTTGTGACCAACCTAGATAGCGTATTCAAAAGCAGAGACATTACTTTGCCAACAAAGGTCCATCTAGTCAAGGCTATGGTTTTTCCAGTGGTCATGAATAGAGGTGAGAGTTGGTCTGTGAAGAAAGCTGAGCGCCAAAGAATTGATGCTTTTGAACTGTGGTGTTGGAGAAGACTCCTGAGAGTCCCTTGGACTGCAAGGAGATCCAACCAGTCCATTCTGAAGGAGATCAGCCCTGGATGTTCTTTGGAAGGAATGATGCTGAAGCTGAAACTCCAGTACTTTTGTCACCTCGTGCAAAGAGTTGACTCATTGGAAAAGACTCTGATGCTGGGAGGGATTGGGGGCAGGAGGAGAAGGGGACGACAGAGGATGAGATGGCTGGATGGCATCACCGACTCGATGAACATGAGTTTTACTGAACTCCCGGAGTTGGTGATGGACAGGGAGGCCTGGAGTGCTGCAATTCCAGGGGTTGCAAAGAGTCAGACACAACTGAGCGACTGAACTGAACTGAACATGTTCTGTGAGATTGATACAAGTCATTCTTGTAATAAATTTTGTGTTATATTTTTATAAAACCAGGAATACAAACCAGTTTAACTTAAAACTGGAATACTTTCTATTTCCATGCAGAATGAAAACCTTAAATGTGTAAAATTTTAACTATTATGTCTGAGACAATTTCTATAGTGATTTTTTTAACCTAAAATTCAGGGCCACTGAAGACAGACAGGTCATAATGGAGAGTTCTGACAAAACATAGTCCACCGGAGGAGGGAATGACAAACCACTCCAGTATTCTTGCCATAAGAACCCTACCAACAGTATGAAAAGGTAAAAATATATGACATTGGAAGCTGAAACCCCCCACCCCAGGTTGGAAGCTGTGCAATATGCTACTGGGGAAGAGCAGAGGGCCATTCTTTCTAATCCAGAAAGAATGAAGCATCTGGCCCAAAAAGAAAATGACACTCAGTTGTGGATGTGTCTGGTGGTGAAAGTAACGCCTGATGCTGTAAAGAACAATATTGCTTAGGAACCTGGATTGTAAGTCCATGAACCAAGATAAGGTGTACCTTTTGTCTTACGTTCATAAGAACTGAATATTTCTCAGTTTGGGCTATAGTCCACGAGTTGCAGAGTTGGACATGACTGAGCACATATGCACACATGGAGTTTAAATCTCCACCTAGATTTTTTGTAAGCTTTATATCTACTAATATTATCTAGTCTTAAGGGTAATCCTCTACCTCCCAGAAATGCAATTATAGATAGTATATAAGTATACCATCATAAGTATATATTCTCTTGAGTCGAGAAAATCCTACAAGAGGCTTCAGTGTACTATGGGCTTTGATGTGGAGAGTCTTGACTGTAAAGAAATGGCATGCCACTTCATTCCTCCTGTAACTTCCAGTGGTTGGTTAATTACTGGATGTAATACACACACACACACACACACATTTGGTGCCAAGATGATTAAATAGAACATTTTATAATGTTTACAAATGACTAGTCATTACTTTGATGCAAGTTTGCAATGATTTAAATATATTGTTCATCTTAAAATATTACCTTGATATTTTATGACTTTTATCTTGAAGAGGAAGATGGTAGAATTGTAAACTAGATAACCTCTGAAATGATTAAAGATTGTGTGTGTGTGTGTGTGCATGCGTGTGAGTGCATGCGTGCGCACACTCAAGCGCGATGGGAGAAAATGCAGATATTTCAGAAAAAAGGAGTCTTTTATTTTTTGCTCTGTCTTCCTAATTCTTAATTTTCAGGTTTTAGAATCTCATTAAGCATTATGGTCTTTTGATCCAGTACCCTCTCCCACTCTGTCAGATCATTCTTTCTTGTTGTTTAGTTGCTAATTTGTGTCCAACCCTTTTGCAACCCCATGGACTGTAGCCCACCAAGCTCCTCTGTCCATGGGATTTCCCAGGCAAGAATACTGAAGTGTGTTGCCATGTGCTTTTCCAGGGGATCTTCCCCACATGGGGATCGAACCTGCAGCTCTTGCACTGTCAGGTAGATTTTTTTTACCACTATGCCACCAGGGAAGCCCTGATTCTCTCTTACTTCTATCCAGTTTAACCCGAGAAAACAAGAATACACTGAGGACACTCTCACTGTGGACATTTCATCTAGTGAACATCTAAATAAATCACTCCACCACCTGCAAGTTTCATTCTGTTTCTTCCCATTTTTTTAATCAAGGCCTTTCCTGAACTGTCTGAGTCCAAAACAAGTGACCATCCTGTCACTAGCCTTTCCCTATCTTTTAGGATCTACCTATTGGATAGGCAAGGCTATGAAAATGATCCTAAATATACTTAGCTAGACACATTAATTGGAGAAGGCAGTGGCACCCCACTCCAATACTCTTGCCCATGGATGGAGGAGCCTGGTGGGCTGCAGTCCATGGGGTCGCTAAGACTCAGACACGACTGAGCGACCTCACTTTCACTTTTCACTTTCGTGCATTGGAGAAGGAAATGGCAACCCACTCCAGTGTTCTTGCCTGGAGAATCCCAGGGTCGGGGGAACCTGGTGGGCTGCCATCTATGAGGTTGTACAGAGTCAGACACGACTGAAGCGACTTTGCAGCAGTAGCAGCAGCAGCAGCAGCAACAGAGCAGGCACATTAATAGATTGGGTGTCATATACAAGAAATCATTCTGAAGAACAATTTTAGAAAGTTTTTTCCTATTTTTTTCTGGAGTTTTGTAATTTCTGGTCTTAACATTTAAATCTTTAATCCGTTTTGTATATTTGTGTATTTTTGTATATGGTGTAAAATATGGATGCAGTTTTATTCTTTTGCAAGTGGGTATTCAGTTTTCTCAATAACATTTGTTGAAGAAACTATCATTTTTTCATTGTGTATTCTTAGTATCGTTATAAAAATTAACCATATATGTGTGTGTTTCTTTCTTTTTTATTGGAGGAATACTGCTTTACAATGTTGTGTTGGTTTCTGCCATACAAAAATGCAAATCAGTCATGTATATATATATATATCTCCTCCTTTTTGAATGCTTGTCCACTCCCCCAGTCTCACCCCTGTACATCATCAGAGAGCTTCAGGCTGTTTTCTGTGTTATATAGCAACTTCTCACCACCTATCTGTTTTACACGTTAGTATGTATCTGTTGATGCTACTTGACTACACACACAAATTTAAAATGTGTGTGCAGTAAAGTGTACTACTTCGCCCACTCTCCCCTTCCCTCTACTGTGTCCACGGGTTCATTTTCTATATCTGCATCTTCATTCCTTCCCTGCAAATAGGTTCATCAGTACTATTTTTCTAGATTTCATATATATGTGTTAATATACAGTATTTGTTTCTTTCTCTTTCTGAGTTACTTCACTGTGTAACAGGCTCTCGGTTCATCCACCTCACTACCACTGTTCCTTTTTACAGCTGAGTAATATTTCACTGCATATATATACCACTTCTTCTTTATCCATTCATCTGTCAGTGGACATCTAGGTTGCTGCCATGTCCTGGCCTTTGTAAATAAGGCTGCAGTGAACATTGGGATACATGTGTCTTTTAAATTGCAGTTTTCTCAGGATATATGCCCAGTAGTGGGATTGCTGGGTCATATGATAGATTTATTCCTAGTTATTTTTTTTCTTTTTTGAGGAATCTCCATTCTGTTTTCCATAATGGCTGTATCAGCTTACATTCCCACCAACTGTGCAGGCAGGTTCCCTTTCTCCACATCCTCTCCAGCATTTATTGTTTGTAGATTTTTTGATGATGGCTATTCTGACTAGTGTGAGGTGATTACCTCATTGTGGTTTTGCTTTGCAGTTCTCTTAACCATGAGTATGTTGAGCATCTGTTCATGTGTATGTATTCTTTGAAGAAATATCTGCTTAGGTTTTCTGCCCATTGTTTGACTGGGTTGTTTGTTTGTCTGATACTGAGCAGCATGAGCTATTTATATATTTGGAGATTAATCCTTTGTCAGTTGCTTCATTTGATTTTCTTTAATTCTGAGGACTGTCTTTTTATCTTGTTTACATTTCCATTGCTGTGCAAAAGTTTTTAAGTTTAATTAGGTCCTATTTATTTACTTTTGCTTTCATTTCCATTAGTCTGAAGGTGGATCAGAGAGAATCTTCCCGCTATTGATGTCTAAGAATGTACTGCCTATATTTTCCTCTAAGACTTTATAGTTTCTGGCCTTACATTTAGGTCTTTAATCCATTTTGAGTTTATTGTTGTGTATGATGTTGGGCTTCCCTTTTGGCTCAGCTGGTAAAGAATCCACCTGCAATGCAGGAGACCTGGGTTCAATCCCTGGGTTGGGAAAATCCCCTGGAGAAGGGAAAGGCTACGCATTCCAGTATTCTGGCCTGGAGAATTCCATGGACTATACAGTTCATGGGGTCACAAACAGTCAGACACAACTAAGCAACTTTCACTTCACTTATGATGTTAGAAAGTTTTTTAATTTCATTCTTTTATATGTAGTTGTTCAGTTTTCCCAACACCAATTATTGAAGAGGCTGTCTTTTATCCATTGTATATTCTTACCTCCTTTATCAAAGCTAAGGTGTCGATAGGTGTGTGGGTTTATTTCTGGGCTTTCTGTCTTGCTCCATTGATTTGTGTTTCCAGTTTTGTGCCCCTGCCGTACTGTCTTGATGACTGTAGCATTGGAGTATCGTCTGAAGTCATGAAGGTTGATTCTTCTGGCTCTTTTTTTTTCCTCAAGATTGCTGTGACTGTTTAGAGTCTTTTGTATTTCCATACAAATTGTGAATTTTTTTGTTCTAGTTCTGTGAAAAATGTCATTGGTGATTTGATAGCGATTACACTGAGTCAGTAGATTTCTTTGGGTAGTATCGTCATTTTAAAAATATTGATTCTTCCAGTCCAAGAACAGGGAGTATCTCTCCATCTGTTTGTGTCATCTTTGATTCCTTTCATCAGTGCCTTACAGTTGTCTGAATACACATTTTTTATCTCTTTAGGTAGGTCTATTCCCAGATATTTTATTTTCTGTTACAATTATAAATGGGATTGTTTCCTTAAGTTCTCTTCCTAATTTTTTACTGTAGTGTATAGGAATGCAAGGGTTTATTGTGTATTAATTTTATATCTTGCAACTTTACTAAATTCATTGATTAGCTCTAATAAATTTCTGGTGGCATGTTTAGGGTTTTCTATGTATAGTAACATGTCATCTGCAAACAGTGAGAGTTTTACTTCTTTTTTTTCCAATCTGGATTCCTTTTATTTCTTTTTCTTATCTGATTGCTGTGACTAAGACTTCCAAAACTGGGTTGAATACTAATGGTGAGAGTGGACACCTTTGTCCTGTTCCTGATCTTAGAGGAAATTATTCACTTTTGAGAATAATGTTTGCTGTGGGTTCATTGTATATGGCCTTTATTATTAGGAGGTAGGGTCCTTCTATGCTGATAGGAAATAAGAAATCTATGTCAAGATAAAAAGGCATTTTTAAAAGTTGTACTTCCATACATTACTGCTGCTAAGTCACTTCAGTTGTGTCCGACTCTGTGCGACCCCATAGATGGAAGCCAACCAGGTTCCCCCGTCCCTGGGATTCTCCAGGCAAGAACACTGGAGTGGGTTGCCATTTCCTTCTCCCATGCATGAAAGTGAAAAGTGAAAGTGAAGTCTCTCAGTTGTGTCCAACTCTTAGCGACCCCATGGACTGCAGCCTACCAGGCTCTTCCATTCATGGGATTTTCCAGGCAAGAGTACTGGAATGGGGTGCCATTGCCTTCTCCTTCCATACATTAGTTAATCCCTTAATTTAGAAGAAATTTTGCTTGGAAAATTTTTAAAAAATCACTACAAACAAAAAATATTTCTGCTGAATCCAGGATACCAGGCTCTATTAGAAGGAAAATACCTTCTGAGCCATAATTCTGTACCATTTTATGGCTTAGATCCATAGAAAATAGTTCATTTAAAAATAAATATCTGCCTTGTTGTTAACAGATTTTTCTGATGAATCAGCTGGTTTTGGCTTTGTATAAAGATCTGTAGAGTTACTCATCTTAAAAGTCACCAAATATTTTCTTAGCAGTATGGAAACCAAAGAGCAAAGGAAACAATCATACACTATATCGTTTATACACTTCATAAAAAAATATTATTACATTATCATTTGATTTTGCTTAATGTTGTTTATATAACTTGTATTCCTTATTCCAAAGTTTTGATATCAAAAGTTATATAATATGGAAAAGAATATAAAACTCAGAAGTAGTAAGTAAACTGTCTCTTATACACATNGCTTTGGCATAGTCAATAAAGCAGAAGTAGATGTTTTTCTGGAACTCTCCTGCTTTTTCCATGATCCAGCGGATGTTGGCAATTTGATCTCTGGTTCCTCTGCCTTTTCTAAAACCAGCTTGAACATCAGGGAATTCACCTGTCTCTTATACACATCTTTATAAAAATTTGAGATTCTTCAAATTAAAAACTTTTTTCATGGTACATCTACCCCTCTGAATTATTTCACCAAAGTTACTTACTCCCACTTAAAGAATATTAAGTTGTCTAAAATTCATATTCCTAGTTCAGTTCATCTAATACCCATTTCAGTTTGAATATTTTTTATCTTGTTCCTTGCAACTTGTATCATCCTGAGACCAACAATTTAGTAATTTCTTCACTTATTTTACAAATGTTCATATTCAATACTAATATACATAATATATAAAAGTGAAACAGATATTAATTGTTGTGTTACCAAATTATATAGTGTCTAAACTTGAACAGTTTTGAGAATGGGTTGGAAAGATGATAATAAATGCTCTCTGGACATCAGGAGTAAACTGAGATTTGTTTCCCCAGGCAAACTGCCTTACTTGACCATCCTAATTATGTAAATCAAGTGAAGGTCAGAAGCACAGAATGTTTGAGACATTTTAGCTGGAGAAAGAAAATAAATACAAAAGGTGAAAAAAATTGTACCGTGGTGTATTTTATTGAAGACTAAAGTGTTACAGTTTATATGTGTTCTCACAGGTGGATTTCCCTTGTGGTTCACCTGATAAAGAATCCGCCTGCAATGTAGGAGACCTAGGTTCGCCCCCTGGGTTTGGGAAGATCCCCTGGAGAAGAGAAAGGCTACCCACTCTAGTATTTTGGTCTAGAGAATTCCAGGGACTGTATAATCCATGGGATTACAAAGAGTCGGACACGACTGAGTGACTTCCACTTTCACAGGTAATAGATATAAGCATTTGTGTTTTCAAATCTTCAATGTCAAAAATGAAAACGCTAGATATTTTGATTGTCCTGCTAGATGGTGAATATGCAGAGGAGACAAAAAGAAGAGTAAGGAAAGAAAATGTAGTATCAACATGAAATTTGAAGTCACTGACATCAGTCTATTGAGTGCCAGGCATTTTACTATATACTGCAGACCAAAGATTACATTTCATTCACTGTCCTTGAAAGGCTCACTCCGGTGAGTAGACCAACACAATCAAATATTTAAATTCATGGCAAGTGTTATAATCAACATTCATAAAGTTGTGTAAAAACATATATGATGGGGAAAATATATCTTTGAGAATTAGAGAGATGGTTCAAAAATGTCTTTTGCTAGATACAGATGAAGGACAGTGGAGGAGAGTATAGGCTAACTATATTCCCAGAAAATGAACAGACTATTCTAAGCCAAAAAATGCCTTTAGTTATGGTTGTAGTATAGAGTACATGTTTGAAGATAGTGTAAAGGTGGAGATGGTTGCAAAGGTCATAACATGAAAGATTTTTGTATATAAAATTTGGAATTGTACTGAATTTAGTGAATGTGACAGAATAATTTTTTTTTCCCCCAGAATTTGTGGTAGGGAAGTTTTAAATAGAGAGTTACCCTTGAACTTCAGAAATATTACTCTTATGCTGATTATAAGAATGGATTAGGAAGTTACCATACCAGAACCAAGAGGACAATTTAGAAAGATTTTGAATCAATAAATAATCAAGATCTATATTAGGGAAATTTAACAAAATATGCAACAAGAAAAGATAAATTAAACAGATATTAAGGAGGTCAGGGAGGTCAGGTGAGGTGAGTTGGTTAAAGATGACTTTAATGAAAAACTCAGGGTTCTTAGGGAGAATGGAGATCCAGGATGCTGTGGCATTTCTCAAAGAAGAGAGGTTAAGGCTGAAAAACCTACAGAATATTTAGGTGGAGATATCCAGTAGAAAATTAGAAACCTAAAGCTCAGGATAAAAATCGGGATAAAAAAATCAATTGAAAACTATACTTCATATGAATTTACCTACCATATATTTCTGAATATTATCCATCACCAGCCAAGATCATCTTCCACTCTGATGTTTTTTTTTCAGTTAACTTATTTTTCCTCTTGATCTTTTATTGATTTTTCAAAATTCTAGTTAATATGCTTAGTTATAGACACTACTGAATTTCTGCCTGGGGGAGGGGGAAGCACTACTGTAAGAAATAAATAGAAAACATATTTTACTGTCAGCATAAACTTTTTTTATGATTAAACAAACATTTAAATTTGGGTCAACAAATATTTATTGAATTTATCTCCAGGCACAATGCTGGAGATAGAGAAAATGTATACTATTACTGTCAGTCATCAAAGAGTTTGCATTTAAATCAAAGAGAATTGAAATTTAGATATATCAGTGTAAAAACAAGTGTGTAAGGTATCCAAGTGTTACAAATAACCATTGATCAAATCTATCTGTGGATAGAGTTAAGTTCAAAATGGACTTGACACATGATGGTTCTAATTTTTTCGTTTTTTTGAAATAATTTTATTTAAATATTAAAAAATACAACTAGAGAAGAAGGCATGTTTCTTAGAAGTGTCCTCTAAATTTGTCTTAAAGTTTATTGACTAACCACTAGGAAAGTGAAGCTTAATAGTCATCTATGTATAATATTAATCCCTAACATTTTGTTACAGATCATGAAAAATGCAATCACTGAAACACATGTCTTAGGTTTTTGTTTTTTTTTGTTTTTGTTTTGTTTTTAATGCTGGGTTAAGTTTTATCAGCATTCTCTTACTCCACTAAAGGAATCTGACAGCATGCGTTATAACCATATGGCTTTTCTCTCATCTCAAAATAATGATTCACATGGATTTTTATTATAAAAATAAAAACAATTGGCTACAGAGTAAGTGGTTTCTCAGAACCACACCTAACTATGATATAATATTATGAGATTTAAGGAGAAAGTAGCCAAGTTTTTCATAATGAATACCTTAAATAAAAGAAAAAAAATCTTTTGTTCCAAAGATAATTCTATTTCACTTTTTCACATAAACATTCTTAATTTTAAAAATTGTTTATTATGGTTAAATTTATTTAAACTCTTTGATTTTATATTTGTCCATAATAGTTAATAAAAATTTTGTTTTAATGTTTCTTACAAAGCCATTTTATCTTTTCTTAAAATCCCCAAAGAACCTCATGAATTTATTCTACTTACATTTAGAAAAAAATTAAGTAAATGTTACATACTAAGAATCAATTTCTATGAATGCTGCACTTGATGGATCTTCTTATTGGAAATAAATAAAGAAGTTATTTAGTCTTCAAATTGGTAGTAGAATTGTTATAACTTTCATACCATTAGCTCAGCTCCAATAATTCTGTACAGGATTACAATTGGAGACAGATGGTTCTGTGTCTCTAGCAATTGGTTATATGATTTTGTAAACAGATAATATCAACTTGGCAGAAATCATAGTCACAACCTTTCATTAGCATTTCAGAAAATTAGCCCCTAATCCAGTTTAGGTAGATCAAATTTAATGTGGGAGAGGACCTTTTAACCTTGCAAAAGAACACGGGCAAGAGGAAAGAGCTACTGCCAGAACAGATTTTGCATGTGAACTCTTATAAAAATTGTATCTTACCTTTACTTTTCATGTGAAGAAGTAAAACATGAATTTTAATAGCACCTATTTTGTAAGCTTGTCATGAACAGTGTCTGTTTTGTAGGTAAATACATGTATATTTTATGACCCCATTTCTCCATATTCTTTCTCTGATAGTTCCTAGGAACTCCAGATTCTTCTCTATTATGCAAAGTAATTAAACTCCTCAGACTCTGACATCTAGGTTTTTTAATCTCTCTTAAATGTTCCTGAAATATACTGAATGTGTTCTGATGTAATACTTAGACTCTGATGAAGCTACTTAATTAATTACCATTCTGTAAGACCCAATTAAGACATGAAATGTGACTGTCCTGCTGCTGCTGCTGCTGCTGCTGCTGCTGCTGCT
>SJYT01084123.1:348200-360345 GCA_006410635.1 Cephalophus harveyi | reverse complement strand
AGGCTTCTCTGTCCATGGGATTCTCTAGGCAAGAATACTGGAATGGGTTACCATTTCCTTCTCCAGGGGATCTTCCCTACCCAGGGATCGAACCCGGGTCTCCCGCATCAGAGGCAGACGCTTTAACCTCTGAGCCACCAGGGAAGCCCCATCTTAGGACATAAGTTTTCAAAAAGTGAGGGATACCTATACTGCAGCACAACTGATCCACCAACTCCCATGGAAACATTCTCCTGTTTGTCTCCTGAACCCCAGAGGAGAAGACTGTTTGTATAAGGAACTGCTGCTGCTGCTGTTGCTGCTGCTGCTGCTAAGTTACTTCAGTCATGTCCGACTCTGTGCAACCCCATAGACGGCAGCCCACCAGGCTCCCCCATCTTTGGGATTCTCCAGGCAAGAATACTGGAGTGGGTTGCCATTTGTATGAGGAACTAGTGACTCCCAATTCAGGCATTTGTATGCCAGGATTTTCCCCTATTGGGTTACCAGCCTGAAACTACGGTATTTTTATGTCAAATGCTATCTATTCTTTGGGGGAACCTAGGAGAAGTTGCTTGGATGAGCTGGCATTTGGTTTCAGGAATAAAGGTTGGGGGATTCATGAGCACTCATATCAGCTCAGACTTTCCTGGGTTTGGGGAAGATGGATGTGTGGGAGGACGTGACATGCTCACTGACGGGCCATGAGATGCGGCTGGTGCAGAGAGGGCGGCAGTGGGCAACAATGTCCTTACAGAAGGTGGGACACGTGTCCTCTGAAGCCGGGGCCCCGCACAAGCTTCCTGAGCTGAGACAGCACTCTGAAGTAAGAGTACCTTGGGCAGCCAAGATGGGAGAGTGGGGAGCAGGGAAGTGGGACCACCCCCCAAGAGATGGGGTTCAGGAGGCGGTCTGTAAGGCCTGCACCTCCCACACAGAGTCTAGCGGGAGCAGGATGGGAGGGCATCAGGGACCATCGCTGCACAGCAGAGGGATGAGGACTCGTACTTCACTCTGACTGTCTCAAAATTATGACATTTCTTTTGAAACCAAAGACAAGAAAAAAATCAAATGAACAACAAACCGAGGGAACTCCATCCACTTCACAAATGTGCTGCGAGTTAACATTAACACAGGGCGTATATATACAAGAATGGCTTTTTTTTTTTCATGGTAAAGTCTATCTTCAAGTAGGACATAATTAAATATCTGCTTTCAACATTTTTATTTGCACTCATTTTCCCTTCCTTCTTGGGAAATGCTCAGACTCACGCACAGTCCCACAGACGCACCACATGCAGAGAACATTGCTCATCACACGGATGTGGAGAAGCAGGAAGATATCTCCACGACCTCCGTTCATATTTAACTTGAGCAGCACATTCTAATTTAAGCATTAGGAAAGTGAAAGCATTAGTCAATCAGTCGTGTCTGACTCTGCCACCCTATGGACTGTAGCCCACCAGGCTCCTCTGTCCAGGGATTCTCCAGGCAAGAGTACTGGAGTGGGTTGCCATGCCCTCCTCCAGGGAATCTTCCCAACCCAGCGATTGAATCTGGGTCTCCCACATTGCAGGCGGATTCTTTACCGTCTAAGCCACCAGGCAAGTCTGAGGACTTGTTGCTAAAAATCCTGAAATAGAAATGAGAAAAGGAGAGCAGACAGGCCCTCTTTCCCACGGCCTGAATTCTCAGTTCTGCCATCACTGTGCTGCTACCTGGGTGGTTAGATCTGGGCTGGCCGCAGACACAGAAGCAGTCTGCCTCGGGGTCACCCGCACTGCAGTTTGCATGCACTTCAAGTAGATCTAGGACATGTACGGTAAGCCCCTGATGCAAGAAATTAATTTTTGAAGTAACTTTTTTCCCCAAAAATGACAATGTGCATTTAGAGTCTAGTCTTCAAAGTCAGAGTTATCAATTAGAGATGAAGGCTCGATGGCAGTTTCCCCATCACTTTACACGAATTCTCTGTAAGCCCTGTAAGCGTTACGGTGGGGGGTGGTGCAGAGAAAAGAGGAGGTCAGGCCCAGAAAATCATTCCTGAATTCATCCCCTGTTCAACTTCTAATGGGACCTGCTGCCAAAAGTCCAAGGACCCAGTTCACATTTCCTTGACTTCCTGTCCTGTCTCTTATACACATCTGAGTCGGGCACAACTGAAGCGACTTAGCAGCAGCAGCTTATATATATATATATATGTGCTTGTTTTCAAAGTGTAACAATGCCAACAGAGCTTTCAGCACAGACTGCTTTGCAAGTTAAAAACACATGATGGGGATTTCCCTGGTGGTCCAGTGGTTAAGAATCTGCCTTCCAATGCAGGGGATGCAGGTTCGATCCCTGATTGGGAAACTAAGATCCCACATGCCAGGAAGCAACAAAGCCCGTGTGCCCGCGCACCACAGCAAAGGTCCTGTGTGCTGCAGCTAAGATCCAATGCAGCCAAAAACAAATAAATAAATACTTTTAAAAAATACACGATGAAAGATGCCCAAAGAAAACAGCAGCCAATCTAAATTCAACTTCTATGTCCACGGGGCTTTACCTGCCTACAGCAAGCAATGTTTGTGCCAGTCTGAAAACAGTGCAAACAGTCCTGGCCAGGGCTTACAAGGCAAGGTATGCTTGGCTCAGATGGAAAAGCCTTCCACAGAAAGTACCATTCCTGGGATCCAGGGGGCAACCACTGGGTGGTCAACAATTCTTCCTTAAAGCCAGGGAGGCGAGTTGCGCAAAGATGCACAGTTACGTCTGGAAGCCAAGTGCAGCACAGCCCTCCCTTTAACCGCAGCCTCACAGAAGCAGAGAAGCAGCAATGGCTCTGATCTGAAGTCACTGGAAAGCCTGATGCAGAAGCTGAAACTCCAGTACTCTGGCTACCTGATTCGAAGAACTGACTCATTGGAAAAGACCCTGATGCTGGGAAAGATTGAAGGTGGGAGGAGAAGGGGATGACAGAGGATGAGGTGGTTGGATGGCATCACCGACTCAATGGACATGAGCTTGGGTAGGCCCTGGGAGTTGGTGATGGGCAGGGAGGCCGGGCATGCTGCAGTCCATGGGGTCGCGAAGAGTCGGACACGACTGACGGAGTGAACTTCACTGAAGTCAGAAGTCTCCTAGCTGTGATGACAGTGAGTGTCTACATGAGGTGGAGGACCTATGTCATCCAGCAGGTGTCACAGGGCCCTGAGACCACATCAGCAGGAATTTCACTCCTCTGTGTTCATTACAACCCATTAACACCCTGAGGCCACCAGGCAATGGGGTCCAGTGAGATTAGCTCCCAGAGGGGTCAGTCTGTGTGGGACCCAGGAGCTGGGGCAGGTCAGCATCAGGGACACTGTGTGGACCCAGAGCAGAGCTGCCAGGCCGTCCCAGGCAGACAAGGAGCGCCCGGGCTCTTGCTGGCTCTCCGCAGACACGGGGCTGGGGACGAAGACGGAGAGGGCCAGACGAAAACTCTGCTGACTGGCCAGGTCCTGGGCAGAGAGAGAGCAAAGCGTCCCCCCAAGACACAAGGCAGGGCTGGGGGAAGAAAGGAGGGGCAGAAACTGAGAGAGACAGGAGATGGAGACAGACAGAGAAGAAACAGGAGGAAGACAATGCTCACGGCGGGGCTGCCGGAGCCCCCCAATGACTCACCCCCGAGAGACCACGCCAGCTCCGAAAGGCAGGATGGTACCCACCACCAGCCCTCCTACTTCTCAAGTGTTTGTGGCAAGAGCAAAGCATCAGGGGGAAAGCCCTCTGAAGTTTTATCAGAAAGAAAATCAAAAGGCACTTGAGAGACTGTGGAGAGGAAGAGACACAGGGACACGGAGACGTCACAAGCGTCGGGAATGCAGGCAGAGTGCACATGGGTCCTGGACGCACCTCGGCCGAGGAACGCCCGCCAGCCTCCTTGTGCCTGCCCAGGCCTGGCCTCCACCCTGTGAGGCCGGGAAACTGAGGCCCAGGCTGGAAGATGCCCATCTCACAGGCGCACAGCACCCTGCGGGGCGCCTCTGCAGCAGACACACGTGCACAGCAAACCGTTACAGGAGGCAGCGTGACAGCCACAGTGCCCACCCGGCATGCGCAGACACTGACACACAGGAGGCGGTTTAAAAACCCACTGGTGTCCTCAGTTTCTGACTATCCTCTACCAAGAGCATGGTATCAACCACACTTAAGAAATGAGTCAGGAAACAGGAACCTCACTCAGCTTCTTACCGCGTTAAACGCTTCTGTAGTTTGCATATCATGCCCTGGGCCAAGTGTAAAGCTCAAAGTATTCCTGCTTTGAAATGTAGAGTGTTATGTTCTACTGTTGCTAACAATCACTTTGAGGAAACATTACTATAAAAATAAATAAGCCTCTTTATCCATTCAAAGGGAGGGAAAATAACAAGGAAGCCCTAAGCACACCCACAAACCTTTTCCAAGAACACTTGTATTTGTCCCCAGGCTGGCAAGAATGCTTTGCTAATGATATCAAAGCCTTTTGATTTATCTACAATCAATCTGACTTGAACACTGAGGAAAAAATACTCATTCTGTTCCACTTTAAATTAAAACAAGCTATTTTTTGAATACTGGGCTGTCTTTATTTTTCTTTGAACACAGGGGAATATGCTGCTCTGAGACCTTGTACTATTTACTCTCTGGCTGTGGAACAGCAGCAAAACACACTATTAATCTCTGCACTGGAATTTTAGAAAAGACAAAGTATAATTCCATTTCCAAAAATGATCGTCCACTTCTACTTCTTACCAAGTGGAATAAAGGTATAGGATTTACTCTCCTGTTTGAAACAAAGAAGAAGCTGGGACAAATACAATTTTAAAAACTGGTTTTTAGGCACTGGACAGAAAGAAGCTGTGAGAGAGGAACAGTCAAGGTGAGCCCCATGCCTGCCCACTTTATTGTCTGAAGGGTGGGGTTGCAGACAGGATGGGAAACCAGGCAGAGACCTCGGTCTCCCCAGGGCAGTGGGGGAAAGAGCTGAGGGTCCCGGGAGAGAAAGGGTATGGCAGTGTGGGGGCAGAGCGCAGAGAGGGCTGCCCAGAGGCCAGCTGCTCGGGAGGTCAACGGAGTGTCCCCTGAGGCCTCTGCTAAGGAAATGACCCAGGGCCAGCGAAAGAACTACCTGGAAAAAAAGCAGAGAAAGATCTCCAAGAAGCTCCACATGGTCCAGGAACAGTCCTTGCTGTCACCAGCTGGGGTAGAAAGTCTTAGTTCGAAATGAACAAAAGTGTCCAACGGCTTATAAAATGAGATCCACAACATGACCTGGTGAAAAACCACAGGTGTGCAAAGAAGGAGAAAAATAAAACCAGTCACAAAGATAAAAACTAAGCAATGAAATCAGATGCAGAAATGATACAGATGATAGAAAGAGCAGGACATTAACACAGCTGTGATAACTCATCTGCGTGTTCAAGAAACTAGAGGAAAGATGAAATTGTTAAGACATTTGGAACATATTTTAAAAACAAAGACCCAAAGCAAATTCTAGACTTGAAATTACAGTCTGATGAAAAGACCATTGGATGAGATAAATAGCAGATCCCACATCATAAAAGAAAAAGAATTAACGAACCCAAAGACACAGAAATAGAAACTATACAATGAAAAAATAAGAGATGGGAGGATATAAAAAAGAGCACCAGTTAGCTCTGGGAAACTTAGAGTGGTGGTTTAGTCACTAAGTCATGTCTGACTCTTGAGGAAACATACAGTTGCCTGAAATAGAGTCAGGGCAGGGTGAGGGAGACAGAAAAACAAACGAAGAAATAATGATTAAACACTGTCCACATTTGACGAAAACTATAACTCACAGGTTCAAAACACTAGATAAATCCCAAATACAAGAAACACGAAGAAAACAGCGCCCCAGGCAAATCTATTCAAACTGCTTAAAAAGCAGTGACAGAATCATAAAAAGAGAAAAAATGCATTATGTACAATGATAACCTTGTCATTGCAAACACTGAAGCAAGAAAAGACAGTGAAACTACACTTTCAAAGTACTGAAAGAAAAAACCTGTCCATCTATAATGTGTGAAAACATATTTTGAAAACAAAAACGAAATGAAGACTTTTTCAGACGTAGAAAAGTGGAATGAGTTCATCTCAGGCAGATCTATACTCTCGGGAAAGGAAACAGAAACCCTTCGCGCAGAAGGACCATCAGGCCGGGTGGAAATCCGCCTGCACAGAAGCAGTGCCCGTGGCCTGGAGTCAACGGTGACGGCCGCTCAGCAACTCCTCTGGGTCTGCAGTCTGCATGCTCATCTGCCCCTTTCCTCAGCACCACCACACCAACCCAGGCCTCATTTTCCTGTGAATTTTTTTAAGCATCTGTGGAAAATACATATTTCCCTGTAATCCCTGAGGCTTCCACGTCTTCAAACTGGGGGAAGGGAGTCTGTTATTTCAAAAGATAAATGAATAAGCCTTCTTAAGTGTAAATTAAGCCACTGTGGAACTACTAAGCCCTTGGAACTATTTCTGGTTTGAGAACGCATTTTGTGTACAAAAGGAGGAAACTTCTGTATTTCCAAATTTGAGGAAAGACAGTAGATACAGGCAGAGCCAGCCGCACAGCCCGGCACTGTGAAGTTTCTCAGGTCTGCAACTACTGTTTAAAAGCTAAACATCTGTGCACAAATATCTCCACAGGTGGTGTGAGGTGTATACGTCCCAAACACAGTGTCCACCTGGCTTGTGTAGAACAGTATATAAGAAGGTTCTCCCAAGAAGCTAGAATGTCTTTTCAAGAAAAAAGGATATTCCAATGAAATTTTCTGCTGTTTGCTAAAATCTGCTTGATAACATTGAACTCTCTCCACCCTTGCACCCACCACCAAGTTGACATTAAACCAGTGGGCACTCAGAAGTTACATACCATACAACACAGGCAGCTGTGCTCCACCAAAACAAAAACAAGAATGGAAATGCATGCCTATCCACCTAACCCAATTAGCTGAGGCTACTGATTAGCTGAGATGATCAGTATGCAAAATGAGCGAACATAACCTCGAATTCCAAACCAGGAGAAATCTGTGTGGCATACCACGGAGGGGACCAAGAGAGGTGACAAGACAGCCACACACTGCAGCCACTTTTGCACATGTAGGCCTGTGCAAAAGGCCTTTCCTCATTTCATAACGGCACTGGTTTCTCATCGCATCAAGGAGGGGTTGTGGCTCTGCAACCTGCTCGAGGTTCAGTTTTGGACTCTTCTAAAATACCAATACAGTATTGTAAAGTAAAAAAAAAATTTTTTTAAACTGAAAAAAATAAAATAAAATAAAATAGCATCTACAGAGTGAACGCCAGTTCCATGGGAGTGCCAAGGTTTCAAACCTTGGACAACAATAACCACTGCCCTCAGCGGTCAAAAAGACATTTATAAAAACGTCGATGTCTACTTTGTAGGAAATGCAGCCAGTACTATCTAAATGGGAACCAGGGCCAGCTGGCCACTGCAGCGCAGAGCCATCCGTCACAGCATCTTGAGGCCTGCAGGCTCGGCACCTCCCAGGGACATATCCTCCTCCTGGGCACTCCCCTCCACCCTGCCGACCAGCTCCTCTCACGCTCAGGAGTGGCCAGGCAAGAAGAAGATGGAAAACATCAATGCACCAACTCTGCTATCTATTAGCAGATGCTCTTTACATTGCAGAATCCTCGATGGCAAAGAATCTTAGAGCCCACATCTTCCAACTCTCACTCAACACACCAGGTCATCTCTCCTGGTTATTACAGGAGATGGACCAAAACTAAACTCAGGAGTGAATTCTGCAAACATCCTTTATTAAGCTTACTGTAATAATCAGATATTCTACACAAGTGAAAAATACCATGAAAATGGAAATATGTCTGAAATGTTAAGAGGCTGGTTTTATTTATTAGCCACTTTAGAGGAAAATGTTAACTTTATCAAGCAACAAGCTTCCCTGCTGAGGATAACACATTTTGTTTTACACAGTCTGTTTACCTTTATGCTTTAAATTGATGGTCATTTCAGTTCCAACTCTTGCAAATGTAAGCAAACTTTATCTTTCCAATTGTAGCCTGACAATTTGAGGCTTACTCTAACATTTGTGTCTTATGGAAGGAGTTTTAAGATAAGAAGGGAAATTATGTAAATCTTTTTAAACCAGAAATTTCCATCATGGAGGATCTAGAATGACTAAAGTAAATAACTTACAAGAAAACTTAAAATATTTCTAAAAGTGAGATATACCTGTTCTGAAGGGAAAGGCTACCCACTCCAGTATTCTGGCCTGGAGAATTCCATGGACTTTATAGTCCATGGGGTCGCAAAGAGTCAGACATGACTGAGTGACTTTCACTTCACTTCAAAGAATAAATTTGTTTTATATAAGACAAAAGTTCAAATTTATGTAAATGATGGGCACAATAAGAATGAACTAAATACAGAATTTTCTTTAAAAATACAAGTTTTTTTAAGAATATACATTGGTATTATATTTTCAAAAATACTGCCATGCTTTTAATATCTACTTAAAAGGTAACCATCAACCATGCTACAGATTTGGTTACTCTCACTAACCTGCTACATCAGCTATTGTGCTTCACATTTCTGAAATGATATGGCATTACAAAAAATTTTTTAAATGAGAAAAATTGGTATTTTTGTATTATCTATATGAATTTTTGAGAGTGAAACAATTTAAGTTCTCCACATTTTAAATCATCATTCTCATTAGAAGCAGAACAGCCTACTATAAAAATGGGTGTGAGAATTTCTGTTGTAGCTTCCACCTTAGAATCTAATAATCTGATAGATCTGATAGATAATCTGATAGATCTACTAGTCTATGTAATCTATCATATAATGTAATCTTCCCTCACTCTTTTAACAAACAATGTAGTCCATATCCCATTGGAAAGTAACACCTTATCTAAATAGATTAGCTTAACAGGTCAATTTCCAACTTTGAAAGCATGAAGACTATTGAAATGAAAATACTATTAATTTTGGGAAATGAAATTGCACTTAACATAATCTTACAAAAGTGTCTAAAAACAATTGATAAAATAATTTACTTTGCAAGAACAACTGCCCAATGCACACACACTATCAGCTTTTTCTTTTCTCCAAACTCTCTAAATCCACCCAGGTTATAGCAAGAATGACACTGTTCACTGCTGTGGTTCAACTATCAGTTTACCTAGTCATAGATGGAAATCCAGGTGGGTGTACATTATTTAATCTTTCCCAGGGTCAGAGTTCTTAGCTCTAAAATGAGAACAAGACCAAATAGGGCTCTTTAGAAGAAGGATGCTAAAGAATTTGAAGGGTCTTTTTTAATTTTGTAATTAAATGAAACACTACAGTGATGATAAAGTTCTACCTGTAATGTACATTCCATTAGAGGGAATAACATACTCATTTTTGCTTTTCACTGTAAATTAGGTAAAGTCACTGAATCTTGAAGAATTCTTCCAGGTGTCCTCCTTGAGGGTCAGTGCCTTTACACAGGCATTCCTCCTCCTTAGAGTCAGAAATTCAAAACACAACATGTCAAATGCTTAAACTTAAGGGACTGAACTAATTGTTTCCAAGTATAATATTTTTTCAAGGAAGTAACTATATAATTTATTCAGAGCANCCTTGAGGGTCAGTGCCTTTACACAGGCATTCCTCCTCCTTAGAGTCAGAAATTCAAAAAGCAACATGTCAAATGCTTAAACTTAAGGGACTGAACTAATTGTTTCCAAGTATAATATTTTTTCAAGGAAGTAACTATATAATTTATTCAGAGCACAAAAAGATATTGCTTGAATTAATTAAGCTATCACTGATCCTTAATTTCTATAAGGTAATCAGCAAAAAAAAAAAAAAAATTGCCACAGCATAACATAACTCACAATCCAAACATTCCAATGAATTTATTCTACACACCAGGGCTATGGAAGGACTGATGCTGTAGGTGAAGCTCGAATACTTGGCTACCTGATGTAAAGAGCTGACTCATTGGAAAAGACCCTGATGCTGGGAAAGATTGAAGGCCGGAGGAAAAGGGGACAACAGAGGATGAGACGGTTGGATGGCATCACTGATTCAATGGAATGAGTTTGAGCAACCTCTTGGAGATAGTGAAGGACAGAGAAGCCTGGCGTGCTGCAGTCCACGGGGTCACAAAGAGTCAGAGACAACTTAGCAACTATACAACAACAAGAGCTTTGAAAGTAACCACATGGCAATAAGCACAATTTAAGCTGACTCCTTTTATGATCTTTTCCTATGTCAAAAAAAATTTTTAATAGCTACTTAATTTATTACATTTCAGAGGTTGGCAAACTTCTTCTGCAAGGGACGTGAGAGTAAATTTGTTAGGCTTTGCAGGCTGTAAGATCTCTTTCCCATCAACTTAACTCTGCCACAGGAGTGCGAAACAGTCACAGACAACGTATAACTTGCAAATGGTACTGAAAAGAGAGTTGGATTAGCTATACAAATATTAGACTGCTGCTGCTGCTGCTAAGTCGCTTCAGTCGTGTCCGACTCTGTGCGACCCCAGAGACAGCAGCCCAACAGGCTCCCGCATCCCTGAGATTCTCCAGGCAAGAACACTGGAGTGGGTTGCCATTTCCTTCTCCATTGTGTCAAAGCGAAAAGTGAAAGTGAAGTCGCTCAGTCGCGTCCGACTCCTAGCGACCCCATGGACTGCAGCCCACCAGGCTCCTCCAATCCATGGGATTTTCTAGGCAAGAGTACTGGAGTGGCTTGCTATTGCCTTCTCCGAATATTAGACTAGAAAACTTAAAACAAAAATTGGTACTAAACCTACAGGATATTTTGTAATGATAAAAGGGTTAATTTGTCACGAAGTCATACAATAATAAATTTAAATCCTCCTAAGTACAAGGTCCAAAACTCATGAAGCAAAAACTAATAGAAATGAAGGATGAAATATACTAACAGTTAAGAGTTGGAGACTCCAACACCATATTTCAATAATCAATAGAACTAGCAGAAAATCAGCAAGGAAATAGAAGATTCGACATAGCATAAATGAATTAGATCTCTGAGACAACTAAAGAACACGCCACCCAACAACAGCAGGATACACATCTTCCCAATGCACATGGGACACTCTGTAGCACTGATCGTAGACCAGACCATGAAACAACACTCAGTTCATTCAAAGGGTAGATATCACACCAACTATGTTTTCTAATCACAGTGGAATGAACTTAGAAATCAATAACAGATGCAAAGTTGGAAAACACAAACATACATGGACATTAAATAATATACTCCTCGTTTTTACTGAAGTACAGTTGACTTACAATGTTGTGTTAGTTTTAGGTATACAGCAAAGTTATTCAGTTTTTTATATATATATACATTCATATTTTTCAGATTCTTTTCCATTATAAGTCATTATAAGATACTGAATATAGTTCCCTGTGCACTATAGTTAACATGCTGCTGCCGCTACTGCTGCTAAGTCGCTTCAGACGTGTCTGACTCTATGCAACCCCATAGACGGCAGCCCACCAGGCTCCTCCATCCCTGGGATTCTCCAGGCAAGAACACTGGAGTGGGTTGCCATTTCCTTCGCCAATGCATGAAACTGAAAAGTAAAAGTGAAGTCGCTCAGTCCTGTCCGACTCTTAGCGACCCCATGGACTGCAGCCCACCAGGCTTCTCCGTCCATGGGGTTTTCCAGGCAAGAGTACTGGAGTGGGGTGCCATTATATGCACACTATATACAGTAGTGTGCATATGTTAATTCCAAACCCTTAATTTATCCCTTCCCTTCCTTCCCCCTTTGGTAATTATAGTTTGTTTTCTGTGACTGTCTTTCTGTTTTGTAAACAAGTTCATTTGTATCATATTTTAGATACCAAATGTAAGTGATATCATCTATTTGTCTTTCTCTGTCTGATTTACTTAGTATGATAATCTCTAGGTTCATCCATGTTGCTATAAGTGGCACATTTCATTCTTTTTATGGCTGAATATATTTCACTGTGTATATATACCACATCTTCCTTATCCATTCACCTGCTGATAAACACTTAGGTTGCTTCCATGTCTTGCCTTTGTGATCCACACAGTAAAAGGCTTTGGCATAGTCAATAAAGCAGAAATAGATGTTTTTCTGGAACTCTCTTGCTTTTTCCATGATCCAGC
>SJYT01084123.1:305240-347053 GCA_006410635.1 Cephalophus harveyi | reverse complement strand
GGCTCCAAAATCACTGCAGATGGTGACTGCAGCCATGAAATTAAAAGACGCTTACTCCTTGGAAGAAAAGTTATGACCAACCTAGGCAGTATATTCAAAAGCAGAGACATTACTTTGCCGATTAAGGTCCGTCGAGTCAAGGCTATGGGTTTTCCTGTGGTCATGTATGGATGTGAGAGTTGGACTGTAAAGAAGGCTGAGCGCCGAAGAATTGATGCTTTTGAACTGTGGTGCTGGAGAAGACTCTTGAGAGTCCCTTGGAATGCAAGGAGATCCAACCAGTCCATTCTGAAGGAGATCAGCCCTGGGATTTCTTTGGAAGAAATGATGCTAAAGCTGAAACTCCAGTACTGTGGCCACCTCATGCAAAGAGTTGACTCATTGGAAAAGACTCTGATGCTGGGAGGGATTGGGGGCAGGAGGAGAAGGGGACGACCAAGGATGAGACGGCTGGATGGCATCACGGACTCGACGGACGTGAGTCTGAGTGAACTCCAGGAGATGGTGATGAACAGGGAGGCCTGGAGTGCTGCGATTCATGGGGTCGCAAAGAGTCAGATACGACTGAGCGACTGGACTGAACTGAACTGAACTGATGTCTTGCCTGCATGATAAGTTGCTTCCATCATGTTTTGCAATCCTATAGACAGTAGCCTGTCAGGCTCCTCTGTCCATGGGATTCTCCAAGCAAGAATACTGGACTGGGTTGCCGTGCCCTCCTCCAGGGGATCTTCCTGACCCAGGGATTGAATCTGTGTAGTGTCCCTTATGTCTTTTGCATTGGCAGGCAGGTTCTTTACCACTAGGGCCATGTAGGAAGTATCTCAGCTATTGTAAAGGATGCTGCTATGAACACGAGGGTGCATGGATCTTTTCAAACTAGAGTTTTCTCCAGATATCCCAGGAGTGGGACTGCTGGATCATACAGTAACTCTGTTTTTAGTCTTTTACAGAACCTCCCACGGTCCTCCATTATGGCTGTATGAATTTATATTCCCACCAACAGTGCAGAAGGGTGCCCTTTGCTCCACACCCTTTGCTCCACCCACACCCAGCATTTATTATTTATAGACTTTTTGATGATGGTCATTATGACTGGTGTGAGGTGATAATGCATTGTAGTTTTGATTTGCATTTCCCTCATAAGTAGTGATGTTGACTATCTTGTCATATGCCTATTGGTCATCTGCATTTCTTCTTCAGAGAAATGTCTATTCAGGCCTACTCATTTTTTGACTAGGCTGACTTTTTTTAAATATTCTATTGTATGATTTATTTATATATTTTGTATATTAAGCCCAAATTGGTCACATTGTTCAAAAATATTTTCCCCCACTGTCTTTTTGTTTTGTTTATGGCTTCCTTGCTTCCCTGGTGGCTCAGACGGTAAATGTCTGTCTACAATGCGGGAGACCTGGTTTCAATCCCTGGGTTGGGAAGATTCCCTGGAGAAAGAAATGGCAATCCACTCCAGTACTCTTGCCTAGAAAATCCCATGGACGGAGGAGCCTGGTGCAGGCTCCTCTGTCCATGGGGTTGCAAAGAGTCAGACACGACTGAGCAACTTCACTTTCACTTTTCCTTTGCTGTACACAGCTTATAGGTTTGATTATGTCCCATTTGTTTATTTTTGCTTTTTTTCTTTTGTCTTGGAGACTGACCTAAGAAAACTTCGGTATGGTTTGCGTCAGAAAATGTTCTGCCTATACTGTCTTCTAGGAGCTTTATCATGGAGTAGTTGCTGTTGTTTTTTCAGTCACTCAGTCGTGTCTGGATCTTTGCTACCCCATGGACTGCAGCATGCCAGGCTTCCCTGTCCATCACCAACTCTCAGAGCTTGCTCAAACCCATGTCCATGGAGTCGGTGATGCCATCCAACCATCTCATCCTCTGTCATTCTCTTCTCCTCCTGCCCTCAATCTTTCCCAGCATCAGGGTCTTTTCCAATGAGTTGACTCTTTCTGCATCAAGTGGCAAAATACTGAAGTTTCAGCTTCAGCATCAGTCCTTCCAATGAATATTCATGTCATGTCTTATATTTAACTCTTTAAGCCATTTTGAGTTTATTTTTGTATAAGAGGGGAGTGTTCTAACTCCATTATTTACATGAAGAAACTGTCTTTTCTCCACTGTGTTTTGTTGCCTCTCCAGGGGAAGATGAGATGACTGTATGGGTGTGGGTTTATTTCTGGGCTCTCTATTCTGTTTCATTGATCCTTATGTCTGATTTTGAGTCAATACCACACTGCTTTGATTACTGCAGCTCTGAAGTATTGTCTGAAATCTAGAAGGGTTATGCCTCCAGCTTTGTTCTTTTTTCTCAGCATTGCTTTGGTAATTCTGGGTCTTTTGTGGTTCCATATAAATTGAGATTGTTTGCTAGTTCTATGAAAAACTTCATGGATAATATAATAGAGATCACATTAAATCTGTAGACTGCTTTGGGTAGTATGGCCATTTTAACAATATTAATTCTTTCAACTCAAGAACATGGGTTTCTATTCTATTTCTTTGAATCATGTTCATTTTTCTTTATTAATGTCTTATAGTTCTCAGCATAGAAGTCTTTCACTTCCTTGGTTAGATTTATTCAGAGGTATTTTTTTATATTATCTTAAAAGGGATTTTTTTTCCTTCCTCTTACTGATGCTTTATTAGTGGGGAAAAAAGTGCAATGGATTTCTGTGTTTTAATCTTGTATCCTACTACCTTGCAGAATTTATCAGTTCTAATAGCTTCTGTGTGGAGTCTTTCATTTTCTATATATAGCATTACGTCATCTACATATGACAACTTTACCTATTCTCTTCCAATATGGATACTTTTCTCTTTTTCTTGTCTGACTGCTGTGACTAGGACTTCCAATACTGTGCTAAACACAAGAAGACAGGGCATAGTTGTCTTTTCCAGATTTCAGCAGGAAGGATATCAGCTTTCCATTGTTGAGTATTATTTTGGCTATAGGTTTTCATAGCTTTAATTATGTTATATTCCCTCTAAATCCACTTTGACAAGAGTTTTTACCATACAAACACATACATATGTGCATGAGTAAAAATGGGGCACTCATTAAAATAGTCTTAAATAAGTGAGGCAATGGTTAATAAGCATTCTGCCATTATTTGTTCTTTAAAATATACTGTATTTTGGGAGGCAGGCACATTCCCCTCAAGGGGCCAGCCGAGCTCTTGCTGCTTTGGACCCTGTGGAGTTCACACTCTAAGGGCCAGGGCGAGGGGGCGGGGCTGGGTGTGCTACCAAACACCAAAGATCCAGACACGCAGCGTGTGCACGCGGTGAGAGGTGTCGGGATAAACAGGGCAGGGGCAGGGGGGGCTCCGCGAGGGCGTAATGCTGGAGCCTGGAAGCGGGCCCAGCCTGGAAGCCGACGCAGGCTGTGCGGTCAGATGTTGGTGGGGGAATGACAGGAGGGGGAGGCAGCGGCCGGGGGAGAGGGCTGCAGGGGGCGCCAGGGCTTCCTCGGGTGCGGGAGAGGTGAGGGGCTTATGGGCAGAAGCCTTCAAGGTCCGCAGGTTTTACGCATCACTGTGACGAGCTGCCGGGTGGAGGGTGTGTGCTGTGCGCCGAGGACAGAGGCGGAGGGAGGCTGGGTCAGGGGATGAAGAGGACAGGTGAGGGGCGTGGAGAGGGACACCCCCGGGCTGGGACCATCCATCAGGTGAGGGGCGCAGAGGGGGACATCCGGGGGGCCAGGGCGCCGGGGGGCCGGGGCCCACCCATCAGGTGAGGGGCGTGGAGAGGGACACCCGGGGGGCCGGGACCCACCCATCAGGTGAGGGGCGTGGAGAGGGACACACCCGGGCTTGGACCCACCCATCAGGTGAGGGGCACGGAGAGGGACACCCGCGGGACCGGGACCACCCATGACACAGAGGGGCACGAGGGAGCCCCTCCCCGTCCACAGCGCAGTCGCACCAAGGGGCTTAACTACCGCTGAGGGGGCGCCCACGGGCAGTGCGGGCTCCACGGGCAGTGCGGGCTCCACGGGCAGTGCCAGCCCCACGGGCAGTGTCGGCTCCACGCGCTGATCCTCCCGTCACCTCAGCTCAGCACACGTCCCCAGATGCCACACCTCTGCTCTGCTCAAGGGTATCATTCTGTGGGACCTGTCCACTTCTCTCTTCGTGGGTTGAGGGTCCCTGGTCCTCTAAGAACTCTGCGTCTGTAATTTTCCCACACCCAGGAAGGCAAGACACTGTAAGAGTATCTCTTTTTAACTGTTGTTCAGTCACCAAGTTGTGTGACCCCATGGACTGCACACAGCAGGCCTCCCTGGCCCCCACCATCCCCAAGCTTGCCCAAGTTCCTGTCCGTTGCATCAGTGACGTTGTCTGGCCATCTCATCCTCTGTCGTCCCCTTCTCCTCCTGCCTTCTATCTTTCCCAGCAACAGAGTCTTTTCCAATGAACCGGCTCTTCGCATCAGGTGGCCAAAGTATTGGAGCTTCAGCTTCAGCATCCGTCCTCCCAATGAGTGTTCAGGGTTGATTTTCTTTAGGATGGACTGGTATGATCTCCTTGCAGTCCAAGGGCCTCTCAAGAGTCTTCTTCAGCACCACAGTTCAAAAGCATCAGCTCTTCAGTGCTCTGCCTTCTTTATGGTCCGGCTCTTATGCTTTTGAAAAAATTCGCTATGGGAGCTTGTCACCTGGTAAGGCGTTCAGTATCTAAGAGCTTACAGGAGTCAACCTTTTAAATCTAAGGAATCCATTTCCTCAGATGTACAAAAGATACCAGAAAACAATGAGCCAGGCTGACAGTGCTCTCAGAGGAGCATCCACCCTCCTCCAGCTTCAAGGGTTCCCCATGTGCCAGACTCCCTGCATCCAACCATCCAGCAAAGTCACTTGAAGCCTCAACTGTAATTGGGTGCATGACGAATCCACAGTGAAATGCAACCAGACTCTCCCCGGCCCACCACCCCTACTTCCTGAAGACTGGCTGCATCCTTGGCCCGACCCACCACCCTCCAGGGCGTCTAGACATCTGGAGGCCCTGCCCACACCCACCCCGCCCCTGGAAGCCCAGCTCATTCCAAAGCTGCCTGCGGCTCAGGCCGTGGGGACCCGCCCATATAAGGTACTCACTGCAATTACACACAGTTGGGTCATGACTATAACTGCACCAAGTTCCATGTGTTTATACACCCTCCAAAAAATGCCAGATTTATTCATGGACACAGTTAATCTCCTTGATGACATTTTCCCGGGGAATGCTGTGGGCGGGCACCTCCTAACAGGGGAGGGAACCACTTTCGGGAATTCTCTAAAAACACACGTCAGTGTGTAGAGATGCGAAAGCAAAGCTGACCCAGCAATATCCTCGAAATACTTGGCAATCAGAGTGTCTTCAAGGATTTTTTTCCAAATACCATATGGATTAAAGTACCGCGTTTTCTGAGTTTCTATTTATCTAACAAGCTCCGAGCCATATGACATGCCAGGCACGGTGCCAGGTGTGGGGAGCCAAGAACTGTGAGGCAGACTCTCCCTGCACCGACAGAGGCACCTGTAGGCGCTGCCTCACGGCCTGCTCAGGTGAAGACCCGGAATACAAGCACTGGCGGGGATCTCCAAAGAGCCACACCACACTCAGCTCTTCACAACTCATTATTCACCACCCAAGGGCTTCCCTGGTGGCTCAGAAGGTGAAGAATCCACCTGCAATGCAGGAGACCCAGGTTCAATCCCTGGGTTGGGAAGATCCCCTGGAGAAGGGAATGGCTCCCCACTCCCGTATCCTTGCCTGGAGAATCCCATGGACAGAGGGGCCTGGCGGGCTACAGTCCACAGGGTTGCCAAGAGTTGAATATGACTGAGTGACAAAGCACTCACACATTCATCACTCAGATGGAATCCTTTACAAACAAAAACCAACAAACCATGCCAACAGAGACTTACAAGTGTCAGTGAGTGACTATGGCAATTATGCTGCAATAAACAGTGTTCTCAAAGCCACTTCCACTCAGAACCTCAGAGCCCGACGTTATTTGGAAATAGGGTCTTTGTAAGTTAACATGAGGCCACACTGGAATAGGGTGGGCACTGACCCACTGACTGCTGTCCTTTGTAAAGGAAACAAAGACACAGAGACTCACCCGGGGAGAAGACAGCCCTGCTAAGATGAAGACAGAAGCTGCAGCTGTGCAGCTACAGGGATGGCCAGCAGCCACCAGGAGCTGCAGAGGCAAGGCCCTCCCTGGAGGCTTCAGCCGGAGCCCGGCACGCCGGCAGCTCTGTTTCATGCCTCTGGCCCCTGGAGTGTGAGGGGGTGCGTTTCCATCGTTTTAAGCCACCCGGTTTGTCTGGACTCTGCAGCCACAGTACGGAGCCGCACACACTTCCCAGGCAGACAGAGCCCACTTCCGCAGGCAAGATGTCACAGAGAGGGGACACTGGATCCCTCAGGGGGACCTTCCAAGGGCCTCTCAAGAGTCTTCTTCAGCACCACAGTTCAAAAGCATCAGCTCTTCAGTGCTCTGCCTTCTTTATGGTCCGGCTCTTATGCTTTTGAAAAAATTCGCTATGGGAGCTTGTCACCTGGTAAGGCGTTCAGTATCTAAGAGCTTACAGGAGTCAACCTTTTAAATCTAAGGAATCCATTTCCTCAGATGTACAAAAGATACCAGAAAACAATGAGCCAGGCTGACAGTGCTCTCAGAGGAGCATCCACCCTCCTCCAGCTTCAAGGGTTCCCCATGTGCCAGACTCCCTGCATCCAACCATCCAGCAAAGTCACTTGAAGCCTCAACTGTAATTGGGTGCATGACGAATCCACAGTGAAATGCAACCAGACTCTCCCCGGCCCACCACCCCTACTTCCTGAAGACTGGCTGCATCCTTGGCCCGACCCACCACCCTCCAGGGCGTCTAGACATCTAGAGGCCCTGCCCACACCCACCCCGCCCCTGGAAGCCCAGCTCATTCCAAAGCTGCCTGCGGCTCAGGCCGTGGGGACCCGCCCATATAAGGTACTCACTGCAATTACACACAGTTGGGTCATGACTATAACTGCACCAAGTTCCATGTGTTTATACACCCTCCAAAAAATGCCAGATTTATTCATGGACACAGTTAATCTCCTTGATGACATTTTCCCGGGGAATGCTGTGGGCGGGCACCTCCTAACAGGGGAGGGAACCACTTTCGGGAATTCTCTAAAAACACACGTCAGTGTGTAGAGATGCGAAAGCAAAGCTGACCCAGCAATATCCTCGAAATACTTGGCAATCAGAGTGTCTTCAAGGATTTTTTTCCAAATACCATATGGATTAAAGTACCGCGTTTTCTGAGTTTCTATTTATCTAACAAGCTCCGAGCCATATGACATGCCAGGCACGGTGCCAGGTGTGGGGAGCCAAGAACTGTGAGGCAGACTCTCCCTGCACCGACAGAGGCACCTGTAGGCGCTGCCTCACGGCCTGCTCAGGTGAAGACCCGGAATACAAGCACTGGCGGGGATCTCCAAAGAGCCACACCACACTCAGCTCTTCACAACTCATTATTCACCACCCAAGGGCTTCCCTGGTGGCTCAGAAGGTGAAGAATCCACCTGCAATGCAGGAGACCCAGGTTCAATCCCTGGGTTGGGAAGATCCCCTGGAGAAGGGAATGGCTCCCCACTCCCGTATCCTTGCCTGGAGAATCCCATGGACAGAGGGGCCTGGCGGGCTACAGTCCACAGGGTTGCCAAGAGTTGAATATGACTGAGTGACAAAGCACTCACACATTCATCACTCAGATGGAATCCTTTACAAACAAAAACCAACAAACCATGCCAACAGAGACTTACAAGTGTCAGTGAGTGACTATGGCAATTATGCTGCAATAAACAGTGTTCTCAAAGCCACGTCCACTCAGAACCTCAGAGCCCGACGTTATTTGGAAATAGGGTCTTTGTAAGTTAACATGAGGCCACACTGGAATAGGGTGGGCACTGACCCACTGACTGCTGTCCTTTGTAAAGGAAACAAAGACACAGAGACTCACCCGGGGAGAAGACAGCCCTGCTAAGATGAAGACAGAAGCTGCAGCTGTGCAGCTACAGGGATGGCCAGCAGCCACCAGGAGCTGCAGAGGCAAGGCCCTCCCTGGAGGCTTCAGCCGGAGCCCGGCACGCCGGCAGCTCTGTTTCATGCCTCTGGCCCCTGGAGTGTGAGGGGGTGCGTTTCCATCGTTTTAAGCCACCCGGTTTGTCTGGACTCTGCAGCCACAGTACGGAGCCGCACACACTTCCCAGGCAGACAGAGCCCACTTCCGCAGGCAAGATGTCACAGAGAGGGGACACTGGATCCCTCAGGGGGACCCCACACCAGCATCTCTAAAGCCCAGGTTGCAGACGGGCAGGTTCCATTTCTTGTTTCACAATTATGGGAACGACTTTGTATGGGTTCCAGGGTTCTTCCAAGCACATTTCCTTTGCATCAGAGTCACTCTTCCATACACTACATGTAAAGCAAGAAGTAAAACAAAAACGAGCACCCACTAGTGTGCCTAGAGAGAGGAAATTAGAGCACAAAGCACCCGGGCATGACGGCTGTGCTCCTCTAAGACCTCACTTGATGGGACAGCCATGTCTCTAGAGAACAGAACTCTAGTCTCACATCAGCCCAGGGGGATGGCTAAAGGTCAGTTGAGGCTGACTTTCCTGTGGGATCCCCAATTTTCTGAAGAGTCAGTTGTTAGTGGAGTACTGCTACATTTATTTTCACTTCAGAGTCAAAATTTTAAAAATAAATAAATAAAAAGAGGCCCCTCCTCTTCCATGGCCTCCTCGATCCCCACAGGGGCAGCAAGCCCCCAAAGTGGACCCTACGCATCAGGACAGGGACACGGTTCTCAGTCACCAGCACAGGCAGCTGCTTCCTGGGCTGCAGGAGTCAGTGCAGCCTCTAAGGCATGAGCACAATCCAGAATCCTGGGTTCAAGTCCACCTCACCCTCCTGCCCTCCCAGTCTCTTCTCACCTTCTTCCCCGCAACCCCTTACGTTATTCTGGCCCCACCTTTCCCACTGCGTCACTTCACTTCTGCCTCTCTTTTCGCACCCTCTGCTAATTCTATTCCCTTTCTAACCTCCCTCCAGAGGGTTGTCTGAAGCAGCAACCCCGTAAGCGTGGTGGCAAAAGAAACACTCCCTGACCACAGAGGTGGCAGTGCCAACATCAAAAAAGCAGCGTTTAACATTTGTGGTGTGGGCTGAACCACTGTAGACATCACTAATGCAAGACAACCAAGTTCAGACACATTTTATTAAGCTCGAACCTATCTATTCAAACACTGAGACAACCTCAAGGCCCCATGCAAACCCCACTTCCAGAAGTCTTCTCAGGCAGTGCCACCAGGGCTGATCATCATCCCTGTCCTCTCAGACAACCACATAATAAATCAGTGCCAACGTGTGCCAGGAACTGTCTCACCTACACTGGACGTATTGGCTCACAGGAGCTGGTCTCCATAGCAACCCTAGGAAACTGGTCCATCATAATCCCTGACACTCAGAGGAGGAGAGTAAGGGCAGAGTCACCTGCAAAGGACCACATGTGTAACAAAGCCATCTCTGTGCGCACCTGTTCCTCTGGCTTGGCTATAAGCCCCTTAAAGACAGAGGGCAATGTCTCAACTTCATGTCGACAGAGCGCCTGGAACGAAGCTTTGTACGTGCAGATAATGATGTTGACTTGAGGGACAAGAAGGAAAGGCATAAACTGCATTGCTCTTTAAGCTCTAAGACCTAGGAACTACACACCTTCACAGGGAGTTGGGTGGAAATCACGTCGGCTGCCAGTCAGTAGTGGGGAGCGGGGCGGACTTCTAAGAAACAGCTGAGGATGGGGGCAGGCTTCAGGGAAACTGAAGGGGGAGTCACAGAGTAGGCCTGCTTAAAAGGGGAGCCAGGCAGGAGGTAAGCTGGGCAGGGAGGGCTTAACTAGCTGATGACACTCTTGGAAGGAAGAGCCTGGCGGGGGCACTGCCCTTGGGCCGTGTGGAGGTCAGAAGGAAGGAGACAGCTGAGGGCACCAGCGTCCGGTGCCCATGCGCCAACCCAGCAGGCGGCAGCACCAAGCACACAGATGGCGAGTCTGGTGCAGCTGCTGGAGGACAGGGCATTAGGATGTGAACCTCTAACAAGTTCCAAGGTGGTATCGAAGATGCTGGCCCAGGGACCACACTCTGAAACTACTGCTCTGGGAGTTCTAGCCATGGCTGCGGCAGAAGTTGTCCCAGTGTTTCTGTGACATGCCACACGACTTTGTCATTATGCCCCAAATTCAGCCAAGTTAAAACTGCATCTGCTTATGTCTCTGAATGCAAACACTACAGATCCAGCTGGCTTCTAGAGAAAGTACCTTTCAGTTGCTACTGTCTTCTTTGATAGACCTCATTCTAGTCTATCATCAGAAGAATAAACCAGCGGGAAGCAAGCTTGTTTTCCACTGATAATCCTTACAGGAGACCCAACGCTTGCGATGGTTGCAAACCAGGGCACTAAAGGGGGAGTGGAGAAGAGGAAAAATTCACCTAGGGAAGCAAACACACTCAGAAAAAGCATCTCTCCAGTGATTGAACAGTCTCCCCAGGAGGGCTCACCACCCCCCAGAGATTTGAGAGAGGTAATCTGGATGAATTACTGCACTTCACTCACTTAATGTATACAGATGTAAGACTCATATTAAAAACTCAAACATGCTGAGTTTTTTAACTTCAATAAATTTCCTTAGGATATGAAATAGCCTTCAACTTTCAGAGAAATGGTGGTTATAGAGAAGAATTATTTTGCCATTCATTACCCTTAAGTAAAATTTACTGAGTATAAGAAAATATGTAAAAGTACTAAGATGCAATAAAGAACAGAAATGGTATGGACCTAACCGAAGCAGAACATGTTAAGAAGTAGCATGAATACACAGAAGAACTATACAAAAAAGGTATCGATGACCCGGACAACCATGATGGTGTGATCACTCATCTAGAGCCAGACATCCTGGAGTGCGAAATCAAGTGAGCCTTAGGAAGCATTACTACAAACAAAGCTAGTGGAGGTGATGGAATTCCAGCTGAACTAGTTCAAATCCTAAAAGATGATGCTGTTAAGTGCTGCACTCAATAGGTCAGCAAATTTCAAAAACCCAGCAGTGACCACAGGACTGGAAAAGGTCAGTTTTCATTCCAGTCCCAAAGAAGGGCAATGCCAAAGAATGTTCAAACTACCTCACAATTGCACTCATTTCACAAGCTAGCAAGGTCATGTTCAAATCCTTCAAGCTAGGCTTCAACAGTTCATGAACTGAGAATTTCCAGATGTACAAGCTGGATTTAGAAAAGGCAGAGGAACCAGAGATCAAATAGCCAACATCCGTTGGATCATAGAAAATGCAAGGGAATTCCAGGAAAAAGTCTATTTCTGCTTCACTGACTATGCTAAAGCCTTTGTGTGGATCACAACAAACAGTGAAAAATTCCTAGAGATTGGAAAACTAGACCACCTTACTTGCCTCCTGAGAAACGTGTATGCAGGTCAAGAAGCAGCAGTTAGAACCAGACATGGAACAGCGGACTGGTTCAGAGTTGGGAAAGGAATATGTCAAGGCTGTATATTGTCATCCTCCTTATTTAACTTATATGCAGAGTACATCATGCAAAAATGCCAGGCTGGATGAAGAACAAGCTGGAATCAAGATTGACAGGAGAAATATCAATAACCTCAGATGACACCACCCTTATGGCAGAAAGCAAAGAGAGACTAAAAAAAGCCTCTTGGTGAAAGTGAAAGGAGAGTGAAAAAGCTGGCTTAAAACAACATTCAAAAAACAAAGATCATGGCATCTGGTCCCATCACTTCATGGCAAATAGATGGCGGGAAAAATGGGAACAGTGACAGACTTTATTTTCTTGGGCTCCAAAATCACTGTGGATGGTGACTGCAGCCATGAAATTAAAAGATGCTTGCTACTTGGAAGAAAAGCTATGACAAACCTAGATAACATATTAAAAAGCAGAAACATCAGTTTGCCAATGAAAGTCTGTATAGTCAAAGCTATGATTTTTTCAGTAGTCATGTATGAATGTGAGAGTTGGACTATAAAGAAAGCTGAGCTCCGAAGAATTGATGCTTCTGAACTGTGGTGGTGGAGAAGACTCTTGAGAGTCCCTTGGACTGCAAAGAGATCCAGCCAGTCAATCCTAAAGGAAATCAGTCCTGGGTGTTCACTGGAAGGACTGATGCTGAAGCTGAAACTCCAATACTTTGCCCACATGATGTGAAGAACTGACACACTGGAAAAGACCCTGATGCTGGGCAAGACTGAAGCCAGGAGGAGAAAGGGATGATCGAGGATGAGAAGGTTGCATGGCATTACTGATACAATGGACATGACTTTAAGAAACCCTGAGAGATAGTGAAGGACAGAGAAGCCTGGTGTGCTACAGTCCATGGAGTTGCACAGAGTCAGACACGACTGAGCGAGTAAACAGCAACAACTAAAATGCTACTTGGGGAAGGGTGGATGGATATAACCAATAAAAAAGAAGAACCCTGACGATGTCAAAAGCCAGATGGCGCACATGTTTAACTTTCCTGGGTAGGCATCAGAGAAGCAGACAGATCATCTCCACTCTACATCCAAGGTCCATGGAACTGGTCCCATGGAAGGTCCTTTCACTTCATTCCAGTTTTCCTAAGGTTTGGTAGGTTCTTAATTGGCCTGATTTCAGACATAACAGAAACTGGGAGACTCATTTCTCAGCATGAAACCAACACACTCAAAGTGCTTACGACTCAGCAATAAGACTCTCAGAGGCCTACCAGACAACTTGGAATGCACTCTTCTCATGTCAAGTGGGCTGCCCACAGCAGGCATGCACGCAATACATGCCCAGGACCGCAAACAAGTTCAGCTCCCACACAAGCCTCAGTTTCCTTCCAGAGCCAGAGCCTGGAACTGGCAGTTCCAAACAGGCCTGTGACAGTCACTCCCCAGCAGAGCCAGGCCTGGGTTGGGCGACACATTCCCAAGCCACAGTGTGAAAGTTCAAGGCAGCTCTGGCTTGAACCAAATGATACAGCGTTCCAAAGAGCCTCAGGGCTCAGCTCTGTGCTCAAGGCGGCCCTTCAATCTCCATTCTAGCACAAATAATATTTTTTTAAATTATTTTATTGAAGTATAGTTGATTAATAATGTGTTAATTTCTGCTGTACAGAAGGTGACTGAGTTATACATATATAAATAAATATATATATATATAATATATATACTTTTTCCTATTTTTTCCATTATGGTTTATCACAGGATGCTGAACATAGTTCCCTTTTTTATACAGTCCTTTTATACGGTTTATGAGGTTCTTATGGCAAGTACACTGGGGAGGTTTGCCATTCCCTCCTCCAGTCAATCTTAAGGGAAATAAACCCTGAATACTCATTGGAAGGGCTGATGCTGAAGTTAAAACTCCAGTATTTTGGTCATCTGATGCGATCAGCTGACTCATTAGAAAAGTCCATGATGCCAGGAAAGATTGAGGGCAGAAGGAGAAGAGGGCATCAGAGGATGAGATGGCTGAATGGCATCACTGATGCAATGAACATGAACTTGGGCAAATTTCAGGAAACAGTGAGGGAGAGAGAGGCCTGGCATGCGGCAGGCCATAAGATCACAGAGAGTCAGACACGACTGGGCGACTGAACAACAACAACATCTGCTATACAGTAGGATCGTGCTATCTACCCATTTAATATATAATGGTTATTCATTCACTTAATATATAATGGTTATTTATCCATTTAATATATAATGGTTTGCATCTCCTAATCGCAAATTCCCAACCCCTCCCTCCCCCTCCAGATAATCTTATTAATCCAACAGGGGTTGTTACTAAAACACAGATCAAGTTTCAATTTTCTGCAGCTTTAAATGCCTCTGCAATGGTGTCCCTTGTGGCCTCTTCAGGGAAGCGTCCCTTTGAGAGTTAATACTCTTAATTAATGATATCTTAATTAATGATATGACACATCCTTAAGACCTATTTCCCCTGAGCAAACGGAAATGGTGGGCAGGCCTCCAAGATGTTCTAGAAGTAGCCTTTCTTTACAGTTAGCAATCAAGGTGCTTTGGGAGGCATTTCCTATTGAGAACTTTCTCCCCTTTCCACAGGACTGCAAAACACCAGCCCCTGTTCAGGATGTCTTGTCTCCTGGGAGTGAATGTCTCTGGCTGAAAGCTTGTTAATTTTAGGAACATCCCAAGCAGTGCAGTATTCCTCTGCAGTATATATGTTAAAAATGCGTATTTACTTAGGTTCCAACTGTGACAAATGGGTATGTTTTTATCCAAGACCCATTCTTTCTAGAAGACACTGGCTGTCCCTCAACATCCCGTCACAATCGTGATCTCAAAGGCAAATGGCGGGGACACCCCCAGGACTGAGACAGGGTTAATAAGCAACTCCAGGGTGTGTGCATTAATGCATCCCTTCCAACGGCATTATCCGAATTACTCATAACAGTAAGATAAGAGGGCACTGAGATAAAATCCTAGGAGCTATTTCCAGGCATTAATTGAAGCTAATAGCCCTGAGTGTTTTATATTTTTCTTCTAGCCAGAGAACTAAGTCACTTCAAAGTCAGGTCTGGAATAAGAGCAAGATTCTTTGTCCTTGAAAAGTGAAAGTGCAAGTCGCTCAGTTGTGTCCGACTCTTTGCGACCCCATGGACTATAGTCCAGGGAATTCTCCAGGCCAGAATACTGGAGTGGGCAGCCTTTCCCTTCTCCAGGGGATCTTCCCAGCCCAGGGATCGAACCCAGGCCTACTGCAATGCAGGTGGATTCTTTACCAGCTGAACCACAGGGAAGCCCAAGAATCCTGGAGTGGGTAGCCTACTGCTTCCCCAGGGGATCTTCCCAACCCAGGAATCGAACAGGGGTCTCCTGCATTGAAGGAGGATTCTTTACCAACTGAGCTATCAGGGAAGCCCAAATTTATTAGTTATTCACAAGTGGTATACAGTTGTACGCACACCTGTCAGAGAAGCTGATCCCCCAGCGCTGCATCTCCTCTGGGACGCGCTCTGCCAGACACTGCCAGGAGGCAGCATGTCCCCCACTCCCCTGCGGCGGCAGAGCAACCGAGGCACGGGGCCTGAATTTCTGTGTCTCCTTTCCATATTCAATAATCATAGTACTTAATAACAAAATAATCATTTTCAAACTTTTTATATTAATATTAGAGTCACAAGAAGTTGCAAAGAAATGTAGACAGAGGGCCCGTGCCCGGTTCAGTCAGCCTCCCCATGTTAAGAGCCTGTGTTCCTGCATAACCAGAATACAACACAGGAATGAGGAAACTGACAAGGGTATAACCTACAGAGCTTATGCAGGTTTCACCACTTTTAAGTGCTCTGGTGGGTGTATGAGTATTTCTGTGTGATTTTCCAATCGTAACCTCTTACAAACACATCAAGACACCAGACCCCCTCAAGCTACCTCTTTGTAGTCACATACACCCTCCCCATTCCTAACCCTGACAACATCTAATCTGTTCCAAAATTATGTTATTTCACAAATGGTGCATAAATGGGATCGTGCAGCATGTTTCCTTCTGAAATCAGCTTTTTGCACTCCATAAAATGTTCTTGAGGCCCTTTCAAGTAGTTACGTATGAATAGTTCATTCCATTTTACTGCTGAGTAGCATTCCAAGGTGTGGATGGACCACAGTTTAAATATTCACTCACTAAACATCTGGGTTATTTCCAGTTTGGACTATTATGAATAAAGCTGTTAGGTACACTTGTGTACAGGTTTCTGTGTGAAAATAAGCTCTCATTTCTCTGGGGTAAGTGCCCAAGAGAAATGGGATCATAAAGAAATTCTATTTATGGTTTTAAGGGCTATTTCCCAAAGTGGGTGTATTTTATAATCCCACCAGCAATACTTGAGAGATCCGGTTTCTCTACATCCATGGCAATATTTGGTGCTATCACCATTTTTGATTTTGCCGTTCTGGCGGATGTGCAGTAATATCTCCTGGTGGTCTGAATGTGCATTTCTCTATTATCTAAGAATGCTGAACATTTTCCATGTGGCTATCTGCTCCATGTGCATTACTGCCATCTGCATATCTTCTCCAGTGAAATATCTCCTCAAGTTCTGCCCACTTTCAAATCAGATTTTTTAACGTTCAATTTTTGGAATTCTTCGTGTATTCTGAACACAAGTGCTTTGTTGAGTATGTGATCGGCAAACATTCTCTCCCAGTCTGTAATCTGTCTTCTCTTTTTCTTAACAGGGTCTTTCTCACAGTAAATGTTTTTAATTTTGATGAGGTCCAATTTATCAACTTCTGCTTTTATGGATGATGCTCCTGGTATCAAGTCCAAGAATTTTGTGCCTAGTCCTAGGTACTGAAAAATTTTTTTTTAATATTTTCTTCTGGAAGTTTTACAGTTTCACATTTAAATCTATGACTGTTCTGGAGTAAATTTGTGCCTGAGGTGTAAGGTTTAGAGTTTTTTCCTTTCTTCCTGTTTCTTTTTTTTTTCTTCACCTATGGCTATTGAATTGTTCCTGCACAACTTCTTAAAAGGCTGTACTTCCTCCACTGAATTGCTTTTGGTTCTTTGTCAAAAATTAATTGGACATATTTGTGTGAGTTTATTTATGAGATCTCTACTCTGTTCCTTTGGTGACTATTGCTTTGCCGATACCAAACTATCTTGAATTCTTGTAGCTCTACACCAAACAGTGATATTGGGAAGAGTGAATTCTTCCCATTTTATTCTTCTGCAAAACTGTCCTGGCTATTCTACAACCTGGTTTTTCTATGTAGATATCAGAATAAGCTTGCTCATGTCTACAAATACTTCACTGATATTTTGATAGGAATTGTGTTAAATCTAAAGATAAATGTAGCTATAACTGATATCTCTATTATGGTGCTTCCTTCAATTCATGAGCATGAATTGTCTCCACATTTACCCAGATCTCTTTTCATTTCTTTCATTAGCACTCTGCAATTTTTAGCATACAGATCTTGTATGAGCTTTGTTAAATTTATATCAAAGCACTTCCTTTTCTTTGGAGAAATTATAAATGGTATTGTGTTTATGATTTGTTCATGGTCAGTATGTAGAAATATAATTTATCTTATATCCTGCAATCTTCATGAGCTCCTTTATTAGCTCTAAGACACCGTTTTGTTGCTTGTTGGGTTTGGTTTGATTTGGTTTTGGTAGTATTGTTTTTGTTGTCAGTCGCTCAGTCATGTCCGACTCTTTGCGACCCCATGGACTGCAGCACAGCAGGCCTCTCTGTCCCTCACCATCTCCCAAAGTTTGATCAAGTTCATGTCCATTGCATTGGTGATGCCATCCAACCATCTCATCCTCTGATGCCCTCTTCTGCCCTCAATCTTTCCCAGCATGAGAGAATTTTCCAATGAGTCAGCTGTTCTCATCAGTTCAGTTCAGTTCAGTTCAGTCGCTCAGTCGTGTCCGACTCTCTGCGACCCCATGAATCGCAGCACGCCAGGCCCCCCTGTTCATTACCATCCCTCGGAGTTCACTCAGACTCACGTCCATCGAGTCCGTGATGCCATCCAGCCATCTCATCCTCGGTCGTCCCCTTCTCCTCCTGCCCCCAATCCCTCCCAGCATCAGAGTCTTTTCCAATGAGTCAACTCTTCGCATTAGGTAGCCAAAGTACTGGAGCTTCAGCTTTAGCATCATTCCTTCCAAAGAAATCCCAGGGTTGATCTCCTTCAGAATGGACTGGTTGGATCTCCTTGCAGTCCAAGGGATTCTCAAGAGTCTTCTCCAACACCACAGTTCAAAAGCATCAATTCTTCGGCGCTCAGCCTTCTTCACAGTCCAACTCTCACATCCATACATGACCACAGGAAAAACCATAGCCTTGACTGGACAGACCTTAGTCAGCAAAGTAATGTCTCTGCTTTTGAATATACTATCTAGGTTGGTCATAACTTTTCTTCATCAGATGACCAAAATACTGGAGTTTCAGCTTCAGCATCCAATGAGTATTCAGGGTGGATTTCCCTTAAGATTGACTGGTTTCATCTCTTTGCGGTCCAAGAAATTCTCAGGAGTCTTTTCCAACACCATAGTTCAAAGGCATCAATTCTTGAGTGCTCCGCTTTCTTTCTGATCCAGCTCTCATAGCTGTTTGTGACACTGGAAAGACTATAGTCTTGACTACACAGACCTCTGTCAACAGAGCAATGTCTCTGCTTTTCAGCACACTGTCAGGTTTGTCATGGCTTTCCTGTCAAGAAGCAAACATCTTCTAATTTCATGGCTGCAGTCACCATCCACAGTGATTTTAGAGTCCAAGAAGAGGAAATCTGTCACTGCGTCCACCTTCTCCCCCTCTACTTGCCATGAAGTAATGGGACCAGATGCAATGATCTTAGCTTTTTTTTTTTAACATTTAGTTTTAAGCTGGCTCTTTCATTCTCCTCCTTCACCCTCATCAAGAGGCTCTTTAGTTATTCTTCTCTTTCTGCCATTATAGTGGTATCATCCACATATCTGAGGTTGTTGATGGTTTTCCTGCCTATATTGATTCCAGCTTGTAACTTATTCAGCCTGGCACTTCTCATGATGAGCTCAGCATATAAACAAACAGGTGATGGCAGTCAGCCCTGTGGTACTCCTTTCTCAATCTTGAACCAATCAGTTGTTCTGTGTTCCATCAGGGTTCTAACTGTTGCTTCTTGACCCACATACATGTTTCTCAGGAGACAGGTAAGGTGATCTGTTATTCCCATCTCTTTAAGAGCTTTCCACAGTTTATTATTTCACAGTCAAAAGCTTTGGCATAGCCAGTGAAACAGAGGTAGATGTTTTTCTGGAATTCCCTAGCTTTCTCTATGATCCAGCAAATATTGAATTTGATCTCTAGTTCCTCTTCCTTTTCTAAATCCAGCTTGGACAGATGGAATTTTTTGGTTTGCATAATCCTGAACCCTAGCATGCAACATTTTAAGCAAACCTTACTAGCACGGGAGATGAGTACAACCGTCCGATGGTTAGCACATCCTTTAGTACTACCCTTCCTGGGAACTGGGATGAGGATTGACCTCATCCCATTTGGTAGTATATTCCTTAGTATTTTCTACATAGGTAATTACATTTTCTGCAAATTAAGTTTTATTATTTCTTTCCAACCTGTATGCATTTTGCTTCTTGAATCTTATTGTAGTGTCAAAAACTTCTAGTACTGTATCAAGTAAGAGTGCTGAAGCAGACATTCTTGTCCTCACTCTTTGGAGGGGAGGCATCAATATTTCACTGTGGGTATGATGCTAACTCTAGGATTTTTGATGTGGGATAAGGGAGTGGACGGGCCTCGCTGGGTTGATTCCCACTGGTGCGGGTGAGTAGCCTGGCTCTCCTTATACGACTAGGTAAAGAGCAGGGCACCCCAAGCTATGCCAACACTTCTCCTGTAGGCACCTGTGCCTCCGCGTGCATTTTTTGGGATGGGGCTCACCTAGGTGTCCACTGGGCTCACCTAGGTGTCCACTGGGCTTACCTTTGGGCAAACAGAGCCTTTTTTACTTTGTCTGTACTTGTTGGCAGTTCTGATTACAGGAATCTCCATGCCCAGGCTGAAGTACATGGGCAATAAAAGGGAGACCTGGAGAATTCACTGAGAATTCACATTCTTCAAGCTCTTAGGTCCCCAGCCAGTCTGCCTTCTTTCAGCTTCTAGTGTTCTTTGACTGTTGTCTGTTGAATTATTTCCAGGATTTGGTTGCAGGAGATGAGTTAGGAAAAGTGAATTCACACAATCTTATTCTGCAACCAGAAGTCTCTGTTTTTCAATTTTTTTTTCATAATTAATGAACAGTGAGAAACTAAAACATCAATTTAGCTGTATTTGGGGGATATTTCTATAAGAAATACATCATTTTTATATTGTAATGAACAGAATTTACATAATCTATATATATATATAATTGTCAATAGTCTTTAAGGCCTCAGACACAAATGTCATCTCTGATTTTATAAGGTCTCTTTTACAGCTAAAGTCTAACTCTATTATCAAGTAGTTTTATTTAACTCTTAAAATTGCCTTCCTCTACCATCCAGAATTTCAAAATCTAGTGCTCTTAACAGCTGCAGGAGGTGCCAGTTTAAAGTTGGAGTGGAGGTACAAAGTAAAACTGTGCAAACTCTTGTTCACACACCCCGCTCCACACTCACACCAGACAGCAGATGTGAACCCGAGGGGCAGAAAGCCCGCCCCCACCCACATCAGCCCTCAGTGCGGCCCAAGCGTCTGAGTCATTCCTCACCACCCACACTCACATCAGCACGTGCAGAGGAGTCCAGTGGGCCACGCCTTTGCAGACATCTATTTCAGAACAGAAAACTGGAGAAAGAAGGAAACTCCCTTCCAAGTGAGCAGACAGAAATGCAATTAAATGGCAGGGAAGGGAATACCTTCTCTAAGAAGCTGATGAACTTTGCCGCTACATAGACTGATGTTCCCAACTCTGGCCAGATGTGGTGCAGAAAAGAGATGCTCCTTTCTATCCCAGGGGGTCAGGGGGGACATGTGTGACATTTGCATCCCCTGTGACAACAAATACACACAAGCGTGCACCTGTGCACACACATGTGCGTGCGCATCAGCTCTTTTAGGCAGCTGTGAAAAGACAGCTTCTTCGAACATGCTTCCCTAAGCCTTGACTCCACAGGTCCCCATCTACTCAGATCTCATGCTGGCATCCACAGTAGAAAAGGCCCTTTGAGGATGTTCAAGAACTCACCCCCAAACAAAGATAGGTGCCGGGCCCCCCACATGACACTCCCAGGTCTGAGCTCTCAGAGTCAGCCACATCAAGGCCACAGTTCCTACCCCAGACCCACGAATTCCAGAAGCAATTTCTGGATGCCCTTTCTAGTTGATACCAGAAACTCTAAACTCACAAGCACTCAAGGGACACTATCAGAAAGGGCTGGAATCTCCTTTTCACTTATCTCCTCCATCCTTGGGCCTTAAAGCACGGTTTTGAAGTATTTGTCTAAAACAACAATATAACTCCCTCTGCCAAACTATGATAAAGCATTAGAAACATATTCAAGAGAAATCAAGTGAGGGTGACACCTGACTTTACTACCACTCAAATTTAAAATGAAGGCACTAAAATGTGAGAGACAAATGACACAGAGCACACAGGGATCAAAAATGCCTTTGTCGTACACATTGACAGCATGTTTACTATTTCCCATCGGTCGCATGTCATAACATTACAATTTGAATGCTTTCAAATATGGAGAGAATTTTCCATTCAGTGAAAATGACCTTGAGATTAAAAAAAAAAAATCTCAGTTTCTCTGTACATCCCACCTCTAGCCAGCTGGACCCTCTACAAAAAGGAGGATTAATAAACTCCAACTTCAAGTTAAATTATGATAGAACTTTTAGGGTCTAAACTGGGGGTCCTGACAAGGGTAATTAAGCTTAAGAGATATTTTTCTACCCATCCACATCCCTAGTATATTTGTTTTTATGATGTCCTATTTTCAAAGGGATATATTAAGTTCTTAGGTAATCAAAAAGGAAAATAAGCTGTTCTCTTTTTAAAAAACACTTATGTTTCTAAAAACTTTGGAGAGGTTTTGTAAAGTGAGAAGTTACTTATTAGTAAGGTGAGGTGAGGTGAAGTCGCTCAGTCGTGTCCGACTCTTTGCGACCCCGTGGACTGTAACCTGCTAGGCTTCTCCGTCCATGGGATTCTCCAGGCAAGAATACTGGAGTGGATTGCCATTTCCTTCTCCAGGGACTTATTAGTAAAAGAAGGTTAAAAGCAGCCCCTTTCAGGGGGGCTTCACAATCACGCAGTGAGTTTGCAGCACAGCCCACCGTCCGCTCACCACGCCCCCTACTCCCCGGACTCTTACTGCGGGCAGGGCTTCCTGTCCAGGCCTGACCGCCCCGCAGGGCGACACTTGAGGACAGGGCAGGCACGCGGGCCCCGCTCCTGCAGCGAAACCACCAGCGCTGTGGACCCACAGCCTCCGCCTCTGGGACGGGCTCAGCCCATCTGTAAAACAAGACACGGAACTGCGCAGGGATGCTGTGACGGCCTCGCGGACACAGGTCAATCTTAGCCCCTCTCTGTCTTCATCGAGATTCCAGGTCCACTGGGCTCTCCCCGCCTTCCTCCAGGCACCAGGCACCACAAGCCTCTGATCTGACCAAAAGGGACGCAGTCCAGAATAAGGGCCCCTTCAAAGGGGCAAAAGTGACCCAGGAGAAAGCCCCCAAGGCAGGGAGATGGGGGACCTCCACGTGATGGAGTGGGACTCAGCGAGCAAGACCTTGGCCGGTGATTCTCAGGAGCTGTAAGACGCCCGGTTTCTGACCTCAGGGAACCATTGTGAACAGGTAGGGATACTGAACACCAGTAGAGAGAAACGTAGTGAGACGATGGCAAAGGCGGCTAGGCCCACTCAAGCCTGTGAAGTCAGCAGGCCCTTCTCGCGCCGATGGCAGACAGCGCCCGGTGAAGCGGCGACAGTGACCTGCGCTGCAGCCAGCCCTCAGCTGTGTGGGGCAGCGGGCAGAGCCCCCTGCAGAAGAGGGTTCTCGAGCTGAAAGATAAAAGGCAGGCTCTCACCTTGGCACATATACTAAAACCAACCGGGATGACCAGAGGAGATCAACATGACCCCTGCACAAGGATGACATGCAAATCTGTGAAGTATTCCATTTCTTTTTAATTAAAAAAAAAAAAAGATAAAGGGTATGATGATATCCAGGCGACAGAAGCAAGAGGAAACACTGGACCCAGGACAAGCTGGCAGCAGCACCCCAAGCCTGCAGGTGCACTGTGGGCAGACAGGTGTGCTGTGGACACATGAGTCAGGTTCCTGGAGACCCGGCTGTGGGAGCACCACCTGAAGGTCAGGGGCTGAAGCGGTCTCCTTAGCTCACAGGAACACCCAAAACCTAATGATGGGAAAAAGGCCTGCAGCTCGTGCAACCCTGACTGCACCACCCTGAATACATGGAAACAACCACGGGAAACTGGGGCATCCAAACAAAATCCATGCAAAATGCCCCCATGAAAGTCCAGCACGAGATGCTCAAGCACATCCTTATCCAGCCATGTTTACGGCATTACTCACAAAAACCTAAAGGTAGCAGCAGCCCAACCAGCTGAATGAAAGAACACAATGGGGCCTACACACAGCCCCTCAATATCACTCAGCCTCCGAAAGCAAGGGTGTTCTGATGCGTGCCACAATGTGGATGAATTCTGAAGACATAACGCCAAAGTGAAATAAGCCAGACACAGAAGGACAAACACTGTATGACTTCAGTCATGGGAGGTCAAAGAGACAGAAAGTAGACTGGTGGGTTCCAAGGGCTGCAGGAGGCAGGAATGAGTTATTGTTTAAGGAGGAGAATTTCAGTTTGGGAAGACAAAAAATTTCTGCAGGTAGTAACGATGGTTGCACAACAATGTGAATGTAATCAACGGCACTGAACTGTACACTTAAAAATGGTTAAAACGATAAATGTTGTATGTATTTCATCACAATAAAAGCGCTTTTTAAAGGTAAAGCACAGAAAAGAGAACACTGGAGGGCAGGTGGCTGGTGCCCGAGTAGCATGGCTCAGATGGCCCAGTGTCACCTGGCAAGCCGTCTGCGCCCCAGGAAGTGGACGCAGCCAGACACCCAGCATCTCGTGGGCCATAACCACCACAGACCCCACAGCATTCGCGGATGGACTGTCCTTCTGTGGGGCCTGAGACTCTCTGAAGCCCCCTCAATGGCCCTCGATAAATGTGAGAAATCCCAAGAATGAACTGGACTGCGCATCTGAACGCGTGTGATACTCTCAAGTGAACTAAGACAGACAGGAAGCCACATGAGGAAGCTCCAGGCAATGCTCATGCACAAAAGCACACCGTCACTGGGGGCAAAGACCACCACAGTTTCTATTGCAATTGCTCTTTACCTTACTACTATATATCCATTCATCTATGTATTCATGCATTGCATTGCCTGTCTATGATTTATACATTAATAAGTTCACCTTAAGTACACACAGAGAAGTGTTTGCTACTTATAAGGGTGTGAGATCAAAAATGTTTGGAGATTATTACTCAAATGAACCAGTTACACTAAAAAGAATGTCCATTACAACATTTAAACTTTTGTAAAAAAGCATACATGCTCTTGGTCATTAACCCTTGGTAGATTCTGGGTCCTGGCATATGTCAGGATAACTCTCTGGTTTCTGACACTTTCTCAAAAACCTGAAATAACTAAACAACTGCAGCTTGATCCATACCCTACACAAGATGAAGGTGGCCCGGGACGCTCATATAGGTTAGCACGTTGCCAGGACGCGATCGGCCCTTAGTAGCGTCACCTGAGATCCAGGACCATCTGTCCCACGCCCGAGGTGTACCCACTCTGAGCCGAGACCTCCCCCTTGGGGATACCATTTCCTCAGAGTGTCACTGAAGAATTTACCAGTACTGCACTGCTAGGGCTGGCTGGCAATTTCCCATACAAATTCATAAAAACTCTGAAAAGTATACAGTACTAGAGACATGTGTAATGTCATCACTAAATATTTCAACTGAGAAAATAAGTAAACACGTATTTTCCATTCTACCATGTCTTCATGCCACACTCAGCAAATGTGGAATTCTCAGATATTCTCAGTGATTCAAATGGCTACAGATGTTTTTACCTGAAACTAGATAAATCAACAGCAAGACACAAAAGGCTGTGGTTTAAGAACCTGGTATTTGCCAGATCCTCTTGTCCACAGGAATGCATTCATTTCCTGTGGCTGCTGTGACAAATCACCAGGACTCAGTGGCCTGAATCAACACCAAAGTGCTATCTTACAGTTCTAGAGGTCAGGAGTCTGACCTGGGTCTCACGGGGACAAAACCAAAGTCTTGGGAGGGCTGTGCTCCAGCGGGAGAGCGAGGCAGGCACAGTGCCTTTGCGTTTCCAGCCCCCAGAGGCCACCTACCTCCTCAAGCCGGGGCTCCCCCCTCCATCGTCAAAGAGAACAGCAGCAAGTCGAGTCCTTCAAACACTGCACCTCCCTGCCCTCTCCTTCTATAGTACCTTTAAGGACTGGTGATAGACTAAGAGCTCACCCTAATAATCAGAAAGACTCTCCGCATCCTAAGGTCAGCCGATTAGCAACCTTAATTACATCTGCAACCCACCTTCATTCTCTTGCACCATGTAGCCTAGATTCTGGGGATCAGGATGTATGCATCTCTAGGGGGCTGTCATTCTACTAACAGGCATTTATTGTGAAGATACTCGGGTATCCTGAGGAGTAGTCCACTCGTCAGATCAGAGATGCTGAGGCCCCGTCACCACGGTACTGCAAGGACGGAGAGGCCTGGCTGCCGCCCAACGTGCCCGAGACCAGGGCAGAGCACGTGCAGGGAGGCAGGGCACAGAGCAGGGTCCCCTGCTGCACGGGCAAAGAGCACCAGCGGGGAGTGCTCCCCAGGCCCTGCAGAAAAGGGCTGGGGTGGGGAGAGGGCCGGGGTGGGGGCTACAAGTGCAGGCCGGTAGCCTCCACACAGGGGCCAGCGCTGCAGCTCAGCACACTGGTGCACGTAATGTTGGGATTCACCAAGAGGTTCCAAGAGGCGAGACCACGGGAGAGGCGGGGACCGAGCAGGAGTAAGTATTTCAGGAGGAGAAGTCAAGCGCACATCACCAGGAAGTTAAAGGGGGCCAGAGACAGTGGCTGCAGGGAGACAGGCTTTAAGGCAGGGTCACTGCTATTCAAGTGTGGAGGCCAGTGGGCCAGGAGACACTGCCGGTAAAAAAGGACTTTATCTCTCACGGTTCCCCAGAGGAGAAGCCATGGGGAAAGCACCGGGGAAGTCAAGAGGCAGAGGACCGAGAGTGAAACATGGCAAGAGCCTTCACTGTGGTTTCCGTGGGAAGGGCAGAGCCAAGCAGGGTAACCAGGCTCAGGAACAACATCACTGGCTCTGGGACGTAGGTCCCCAGCCGTCTGCTACCAGGCTGGTGGCCCTGAGCATGGCAGCCTGATAACAGGGTGTGCAGAGGGACTCCTTGGTGGTCCAGTGGCTAAGAATCCACCTTGCAAGGCAAGGGATGTGGGTTTGATGCCTCGTCAGGGAACTAAGATCCCAAACGCCGTGGAGCAGCTAAAACCACATGCCGTGATCAGAGCAGAGCGTCGGTGCACCACCAGGAACGGTCCCAGACAGGAGGCAACCGAGGCCCTGTGGGCCAGGGTCAAATAAATCAACAGTTATTCTTAAAAAGGGTGTGTAGGGCGTGGGCTCTGGATTGTTATTTTGCATACGAAAGACACACTCACAGGCCAGTCTCTCACTCTAGAAATTGGCTGGTCCAGAGAGGTCATCGCCCTCACAGGGCGCAAGGCCCCAGTGTCAAGGCTTCTGCATACGGTCAATAAAAAGACAAGGATACCAAAGGCCCGAAAAAGGAGGGATGTCACCGCCCCCAGTGACTGGGATCAGAGCCAAGAACGACAGACTCGGGGTGCCCCCTGCCTGCAGCACTGTGCGGGAGCTCCCGTGAAGGCACAGAGGAATGGATGAGACAGAGGGGACAGTCAGGCCGGAAGCAGGGTGCCCCGGGGAGTGTGCACAGAAGCAGAGGACCGTCCTGCGGCAGGGCCCAGGCTCAGCCAGGGTGAAAGGGCAGAGCGCGGGCACAGGGCAGCCTGCAGAGATGGCAACACGGCAGCCAGACCAACGGAGTGAGCCAGACTGTCCACCCCACTTACAGCAACCGTTTTTCTTTCTTAAAAAAAAAAACAAAAAAACACTGTAAGTGGAAAATGTTACTATGCCAGGGAATGGTCCCACACATCTGATCTGACTAAAATGTATCACAGCAAAATATAGACAGAAAATAAAAGAAAGATAACTTCAGTATGAAAGGTGAGGGCCCAGGTAATCACCAATTAGTCATGAGAAGCAAGACATATCTACTAAACTACCATGCTGTTTAATACAAGCACTCTTTCAGAAAGTAGACACACGCCATGGGCACCCTGAGGCTGTCAAATGAAGAGAGAACAAACCGCTTGGACGCGTTTACAGATGGCTTCTTTGCTCAGAAAGACGAAAGCTGAGAGCATCCCTAAAGGACACTTCCTCCGTCCCGGCTCACTCTCCTCTCCACCTGCTCTGTCTCTGCCTCAGATTCACTCCGAGTTTTCTGAGTAACAGGCTTCCTGAGCCACTGGGCCTGAAGACAACCAAGTCAGAGAGAGTGGATGGATTCTGTGACTGAAATGAAAATGACTTCCCACTTGGGCGAGGGGCGAGGCCCGTCTGCGCATCTGCCTGGAAGAACAGCGGGACTGGGAAGGGGCCGCGCCCTCTGCACGCCCGGGACACCCTCCTCTGCCCGCTCACTGTCTGGATGGGACCCTGCCTCTGGGCACCACCCAAAGGAGGCTGGCAGGACAGGAAGGCTGGGCAGCTCAGGACAGATCCAGGGGTGTGTGCCACGCCCTGTCTCCATCTGCAGCTGACCAACGCCACCAAGAGTCCCAAGGTCCCGTCTGACAAAAGAGAAAACTTGGAACCTAAACTAAACTCTCCTGAACCTGCTTTTCTCTAGCTGTCAGAGAAGCACACAAGAACACAGGGTGGGACCAAAAAGGCCTGAAAAGTGCCTGCTGACAGCTGGCGCTTCCTCCCATTTCATTAAGCTCTCATGTAGTGGAGTCCTTTAGGGACAGAAGTTGCCATGAAGAAACACAGGCAGGGAGATGGGGAGTGGGGTGCTCACGGACCCAGAGGGCTTTGGAAGGGGCAGACTTTGAAGACTCAGCCCACCTTCCTGTCTCAGAACACCCTGGCGCCTTTCTAGGAAAGTCAGTTTCTGAAACAGGGAAACCTAATGCAGAAGAAAAATCAAGGCAGATCCTGAGCTAACTGGATGTTCCTATCCTTTTAAGCTCGGGGATGTCAGAAAGGGTCATAAAGTCCTCTTCTTCCCGCAAGCACGTCACAGGAGAAAGCCACACTGGCTGCTCAAGACTTGTTCTCCTTTTGAAAACCAAGGACCTACTGTAATTGTTGCTGTTTTGTTTTGTCTTTTCTTTAAGGGTTGATAAGCAAAAATGAGAAATTCAAAGACATCACCAAAGAGGTCAACAAATTTAATTCATTTGATGTCTTTAAAATTTTAAAAAAGAGTTTGTTACTACATCCAAAGGACTTATATACTGCCTTTGAATTATTAATCTAAACAAATAATGCCTTAACATCACCATGTCCCTATAGGGCTTCTTCAATGAACTGCATTTCTAAGAAGATACCTGAGCCACCAGGAGCATCCCAAAATTACCAGGAATCCATGGGGTCACAAAGAGTCAGACACGACTGAGCAACTGAACTGAACTGAACTGATGAAGTTAGCAATAGGAGTCTGCAAGCTACTTTCAGTCTTTGAGTATGCTTTCATAAATCGGGCCATTTACTGAGGATAAAACTACCCAGACTAAATGAGGAAGGTGTTTGTTTTAACTAAAAGTATACCTACTTCAGTATAAAATATCATTAAGAAAAATTTTTTAAAGAATGTATATATATATATGAGAAACTGAATACAACATGGTAAATCAACTATACTTCAATTAAAAACAAAAAAGGAAATTTTGACCAAAAGATCTTAGCAACAATGATCATCAGTAGCAGTTGTAACAACTGTAACACGGAAAGAGAAAGTCACTCAGTCCTGTCCGACTCTTTGCGACCCCATGGACTATACAGTCCATGCAATTCTCCAGGCCAGAATACTGGAGTGGGAAGCCTTTCTCTTCTCCAGGGGATCTTCCCAACCCAGAGATCCAACCCAGGTCTCCCACACTGCAGACGGATTCTTCACCACTGAGCCACCAGGGAAGCCCCAACTGTAATGCTGAGCTGCAGCTAACCGTGTAAACCCTGGCCCGCCTGTCCGGCCTTGGCTCTGCCTTTTCGTGCAGTGTCTCACTTACTCCCCACCGCAGACCAGCAGCCACTGTCCGCCCTCTTGTTTAAAGCAGGAGACTGGGCCAGAGAGAGATGCACCTGCCCAGCATTTTACTGCTAGCGAGGGAATCACCTCATTAAGGGGGCTTCAGTTGCCTCTGATCAAATTTAAATGGGCAAAGGAATTTATTACTACCTAATGAAAATAGTTTTCTGGGCAAAGTACTTCAGCATACACTATCCCCAATGGAATAATAACCAGAGGGTATATTGGGGGGCAACGCGTACTAACTGTGCCCTGGGAAAATCCAAAATAAGTAAACATAGAAAGCCAAGCTAAGTGTATTCTAAAAAACCAAAGACCAAAATAGCTTCTCCATTTTCCTGTAAAGTCTCAGTGCACTATATATAGCAAGGTAAGTCTTGCGCAAATCAAGACTTTGGGCTTCCTCCTTATGGAAATTCAGCAAGAAGCTGGACCATCCCACTGTGAAGGGAGGGACTCTGGCAGACACACAGGTCCCCTGAATCTTCCCAAGTCAAGGAATACGGAAATGTGAATAGGTTTTGTCTTTAAAATGTCCCCTAGGGCTTCCCTGGTTCAGTTCAGTCACTCAGTCGTGTGTGACTCTTTGCGACCTCATGAATCACAGCATGCCAGGCCTCCGTGTCTGTCACCAACTCAAACTCACGTCCATCGAGTCAGTGATGCCATCCAGCCATCTCATCCTCTGTCATCCCCTTCTCCTCCTGCCCCCAATCCCTCCCAGCATCAGAGTCTTTTCCAATGAGTCAACTCTTCGCATGAGGTGGCCAAAGTACTGGAGTTTCACCCTCAGCACCTCTGGTCCCCTCCTTTTCCTATTTGGAACCAGTCTGGCTCTCCTGGTAGTCAGTGGTTTAAGAATCCACCTGCCAATGCAGGAGACACAGGTTCAATCTCTGATCCAGGAAGATCGTACAACCACGAGCAACTAAGCCCATGCACCATAACTGCCGAGCCTGTGCTCTAAAACCAGGAGCCAAGTTGCTGAAGCCCACACGCCTTACAGCCTGCGCCCTGCACCAGAGAGAAGCCACCGTAGTAAGAAGCACACACACTGCAACTAACAAGTAGCCCTGGCTCTCCACAACTGGAGAAAGGCCGTGGAAGAGATGAAGACCCAGCAGAGCCCAAAGTAAAATAAAGAAAGAAAATTATTTTTCAAAATGTCTTCCAAAAGTGCTTTTCAATGAGGGCCTGACTGGTCTTGAGGACAGGGTGGTTCTTAATGGTGTTGACAATCCAGAGGCAAGGGCATCACATACCATACACCACCCTGGCCCAGGAACACCAAGTCCTAGGAAGACTGGCAGTCATTGTGATAATGGAATATTTGCAAACACATCCCACAAATGAGACACCTGACTCCTTCCAGAAAGGAAGAAAACTAGAATAGATAATCACAAAAATGAAAGACCTTCAGGTGAGGATCCAGCCAGGCCACAGCACAACAAAACAGAACAGATATATTGGGCATCTGAAGCCACTCAGTTCAGCTCAGGCGCTCAGTCGCGTCTGACTCTTTGCAACCCCGTGGACTGCAGCACACCACGCCTCCCTGTCCATCACCAACTCCTGGAGCTTACTCAAACTCATGTCCACTAAGTCAGTGATGCCATCCAACCATCTCATCTTCTGCTGTCCCCTTCCCCTTCCACCCTCAAACATTCCCAGCATCAGAGTCTTTTCAAATGAGTCAGTTCTTCTCATCAGGTGGCCAAAGTATTGGAGTTTCAGCTTCAGTATCAGTCCTTCCAATGAATATACAGGACTGGTTTCCTTTAGAATGGACTAGTTGGATCGCCTTGCTGTCCAGGGAACTCTCAAGAGTCTTCTCCAACACAACAGTTCAAAAGCATCAATTCTTCGGTGATCAGCTTTCTTTATAGTTCAGCTCTCACATCCATACTGAAAGCTATCAAAGAATTGTATTAAAAATAATAAGACCACTAATCAAATTTTAAAATGAAGAAAAAAATACCTGAATAGGCATTTTCTCAAAGATATACAAATAGCGATAGATACATGAAAAGTTGCTTGACATCACTAATCATTAGGGAAATGCAAATCAAAACCACTATGAGATTATCACCTCATACCTGTTAGAATGGCTATTATCAAAAAAGACAAAGAGTGATAACAAATGGTGAGGATGAAGACAAAAAGGAAACTTTGTACAGTGGTAGGAGTGTAAATTGGTGCAGCCACTGTGGAAAACAGTATGGAAGTTCCTCAAAAAATTAAAGATAGAATTTCCACACGAGCTAACAATTCCATTTCGGGGAATATTAACAAAGGAAACGAAAACACTATGTCAAAGAAACTTCTGCACTCTTATGTTCATACCCCTACCTTGATGCTTTTGAACTGTGGTGCTGTAGAAGACTCTTGTGAGTCCCTTGGACTGCAAGGAGACCAAACCTGTCAATCCTAAAAGAAATCAACCCTAAATATTCATTGGAAGGATTGATGCTTAAGGTGAAGTTGACTCATTGGAAAAGACCGTGATGCTGAGAAAGACTGAAGGCAGGAGAAGAAGGGGATGACAGAAGAGGAGGGATAGTTGGATGGCATCACCAACTCAATGGATATGAGTTTGAGCAAACTCTGAGATGGTCAAGGACAGTGAAACCTGGGGTGCTACAGGTCATCAAGTTGCAAAGAGTAGGACATGACTGAGCACTGAACAACAACAACAAATGTTCACAGCAGCATTATTTACAATTGCCAAAATATGGAAATAACCTATGTCTACTGACCAATGAATGGACAAAGAAGAAGTGGTACATATACACAATGGAATTCTACTCAGTCATAAAAATATGAAATCCTGCCATTTGCAATAACAAAAATGGACCATGAGGGTATTATGCTAAATGAAATATCAGACAAAGAAATACAAACACTATATGAACTCACATGTGGAATCTGAAAAAAAGAAAAATCTCATAGTAAGAGAGATCAGATTAGTGGTAACCAGAGGTGTGGGTGGGGGAAAGGGATTAAGGTGATCAAAGTTTCCAGTTATGAGAAAAATAAGTACTGGGAATATAGTGCTAACATGATGACTACAGTTAGCACTGCTGTAAGGCATATTTGAAAGCTGCTCAGAGAGTAAATTCTAAGAGTTCTCAACACAGGAAAAAAAAATTCTTTTTTGCTTTTTTTTGTGTCTATATGAGATGATGGATGCGGTCACAAAAAATCGGACACAGCTGAGCAACTGAAATGAACTGAACTGAGATGATGGATACTAACTAAACTTATTATGGTAATTATTTCACAATATATGTAAATCAAATTATTCTATACACCTTAAACTTACACAGTGCTGTATTTCAACTACATCTCAATAAACTAGAAAAAAATAACAAGTCCTCTTTGGATGGAAAAGTGTGGTTTAATACTGAGCTTGTAGATAGAAGAAGAAAGAACTACAATCCTGCAGACTCCAGAACAAAAACCACAATTATTATGGTAATTATTTCACAATATATGTAAATCAAATTATTCTATACACCTTAAACTTACACAGTGCTGTATTTCAACTATATCTCAATAAACTAGAAAAAAATAACAAGTCCTCTTTGGATGGAAAAGTGTGGTTTAAGACTGAGCTTGTAGATAGAAGAAGAAAGAACTACAATCCTGCAGACTCCAGAACAAAAACCACAAAGACAGTTAAACAAAACAAAAAGGCAAATGATTATGTTCCAAATGAAGAAACCAGATAAACCCCACCCCCTAAAAAAAAACAATAAAGTAGAGCCAGGAAATCTTCCAGAAAAAGAATTCAGAATAATGATAGTGAAAATGATCCAGGATCTCAGAAAAAGAATGGATAAGATAAAAAAATGTTTACCAAAGACCTGGAAGAACTAAAGAACAAACAGAGATAAGCAATACACTAAAGGAATCAATAACAGATTTACTGAGGCAGAAGAATGTATAAATGACCTGGAGGACAGAATGGTGGAAATCACTGCCACAGAAGAGAATATAGAAAAAAGAATGGAAAGAAATGAAAACAGTCTAAGAGACCTCCGGACAACATTAAAAGCACAACATTCACATTATAGGGGTCCCAGAAGAAGGAGAGAGAGAGAAAGGACCTGAGAAAAGATTTGAAGAGATAATAGCTGAAAACTTCCCAAACATGGGAAAGGAAATAGTCAACCAAGTCCAGGAAGCACAGATAGTCCCAGGCAGGATAAACCCAAGGAGGAACACACCGAGACACATAGTAATCAAACTGACAAAAATTAAAGACAAAGATAAAATATTAAAAGCAACAAGGGAAAAACGACAAATAACATACAAGGGAACTCCCATCAGGCTATCAGCTCATTTCTCAACAGAAAACTCTACAAGCCAGAGTTTCTCAACAGAAACTCTACAACCCAGAAGGGAATATTTAAAGTGATGAAAGGGAAGAAACTACAACCAAGAATACCGTACCCAGCAAGACTCTCATTCAGATTTGATGGAGAAATCAAAGCTTTACCGACTAGCAGAAGTTAAGAGAATTCAGCACCACCAAACCAGCTTTACAACAAATGCTAAAGGAACTTCGCTAGGCAGGAACACAAGGGAAGGAAAAGACCTGCAGAAAATAAGCCCAAAACGATTAAGAAAATGGTAATAGGATCATACATATTAATAATTACTTTAAAATGGATTAAGTGCATCAACCAAAAAACACAGACTGGCTGGCTGGACAAAAACACATGCATGTGTGCACTTCCACTTACCACATCACTCTGCTTGACCCCACGTTGTATGTAATTATTATATATTGTTAGAGCTGACTCATTGGAAAAGACTCTGATGCTGGGAGGGATTGGGGGCAGGAGGAGAAGGGGACGACAGAGGATGAGATGGCTGGATGGCATCACTGACCTGATGGACTTGAGTCTGAGTGAACTCCGGGAGCTGGTGATGGACAGGGAGGCCTGGTGTGCTGCGATTCATGGGGTGGCAAAGAGTCGGACATGACTGAGCAACTGAACTGAACTGAACTGAACTGAAGTTAATCATATTTCCATTATGGCTTGCAACTGTAATTATCTTCTACTTTTTCTCCGGCTATTGATTGTGAAAACTGATAAATATCTTTTACTATTGTGATTATGTAACTGTTACTCACATAATACCATTTTATCATGATTGGTCAACAGAAATATAATAGAACTGCATACCATCAAAACTAGGATCTAACAGAAAAACCTGTAATCCCTTTTTAAAATCCAGATGCATATCAGAATTATCTTGAAGTTTTTTGAAAAATACAAATGCTCATGTATTGCTTTTTTCTCCACAGCTCCAGATATGTTTCCAGTGAGCAGTCATGCTTAAAAACAACTAGACTATATGATGATCTTCTACTTTTATCTAGCTTGTTTTACTTTTTATATTTCATATTCAGTGCTCTTATTCATTTAGTTCATGTTCTCTGATTTCTTCATCTCTTCTTTTTTTTTTTTTTGATATTCTTTCTCAAGACTTTATCAAGTGTAGTAGAAAAGCTTTTGTATACATATATAAATGTGTATAATATATATATTTTACAAAACATATGGATTTTTTCCTAACTAAAAGAAATACAACATTTTGATTCCACTTGTTTGACTTAGTATGAATAGAATGCTAGATTTCTTATTTAAAAACAGATATGCAAGAAGCAACAAAGGTTTACCGTATAGCCTAAGGAACTATAGTCAATATTTCAATGGAAAATAATTTCAAAAATAACATATGTATATTTGTATAACTAAATTACCTTGTTGTGCACCCAAAACATTGTAAGTCAACTTATACCTCAATAAAATATTTTTTTTTAATTTAATTTAATAGCTTTTTGCTGATGTTAATTTCTTAGTTTTGACCACTGTAACACAGCTAAGTGAAACATTAAAATGAGAGGAATGTTGGTTAAGGATATACTACTTTTGCAACTTGTCTATAAATTCTAAAAGTATTTCAAAGTAAAAAGTTTATAAACATTTTAAAAAGCCAATTAATTCCCAATGGAAGATGTGAGTGATCCAAATCAAACATCTGTCTCTATGAGCTATACCACTGGGAAACCAGATAGTAGATGAAGGGAAGAATCTTTTTATGAAAGCATTATGAATAATATTTAATAAATGAATTAGGCTCACCATCATTTCATAACCTCCAGCAAATTAATGGAGGTAGTCAATGATCACCATGGCTGCTGACATCACAAAAAGAGGACCAAGGAACTCTATGTCCCTTATGAGGGAAGTGCACCACCTCCAGGTGCAGTTTCGATCGCTCCTCCTCAAAAATCAAAACTGATGAAACGCTGATAAAGCATCAAGACCCACCTACCCCCTCAGAAGAATTACAGTGGAAGGGAATGTGTTACCTGATCCACAGAAATCAGCAATATTCAAGCTATGGGAAGCCCTCCAGGATAAATAACGCAGGTTGCAAGGGGAAGAAGAGAGAGAGAAAGGGAATTACAAGAGAATTACAAGTAAAGGAGATCTCAGAGACAGATCAGCCAATTGCAATGAGACCTGATTCAAACATACAAATTGAAAAAAATAAATATGGCATTTATGAGACAAGTGGAAATTTGAACACAGGTTTGGTATTTAATAATATTAAGGAATTAAAATTAATTCTTTAGGTGTGATAGTTTAGGTTTTTTTTTAAGTTCTAGCTTTTCTAAAAATAAATGCTGAAATATTACAGAAGAAATGTCCTGATGTCTGGAATGTGCTTCAATATAAAAGGGGGAAGGGAGTGAGTGGGATACAGAGAGACAGTGCTGTCATGAGGTGCTAACTATTAAACTAGGTGATGGAGACACAAAGGTTCCTTATTTATGTACTGCTCTATATCTGTGTGAATAGAATGCAAATGGAAGCAATAACAAAAAAAACTGGGGAAGTCACCAATATGTGGAAATTAAAACATTACTAAATAAAATGAGTCAAAGAAGAAACCATCAGGGAAATTAGAAAATACTTTGAGATGAATTGAATTGTAAAGTTTTTTTTTTTTTTCAAATGAAGCATACTGCTCTCAGGGGTGGAGATGGCGAGTACAAGAAAACTGTGAACTGAGAGTCACAGAAGGATGAGTCTGGACTCAGGCTATGGCTCTGCCATCTCCCAGCAGGCAGCCCTAAAGCAGCTATCAAGCCCTGAAGCTCAGCTTCCTCACCTGTGAAATGAAAGTGCAAAAACAGGACATCCGGAGGTTACGGTGGAACTGCGCACTAAAGCAGTTGGCTCACATTAACAAGTATAAAAAGGACCTTCCCTTGAACAGGACTATCTCCAGAGGGCAAACAAGCTGCTAGGGAAAGAATGGTTCTTTTTCTATAATTGGACTCTATTATGATAAAAAGTATCAAAAGAAAAATTATTTCCTAAAACCACATGAATGGCAATGTCCAAATATTCCTCAAGAGTCCCCCCACCTAGCACACCTGACAGATGTCCCTGCGTCAAGAAGACTTATCCAGTTCTGGTGCATCCCTGTCCCGGGGGCCTTGTACTGGTCTGGTATACCCGCTTCTTCAAATATTTTATTCCAAATAAGACCAAGGTGCTGTGCTTCCCAGGGGCAAAACGTTTCCGCTGTTGGTGAGGAAGAGGCTGGACGCTCCAGCAAAGGGAGGAAAGGAAGTTCAAGACAAGATAAATGGACAGAAACAATGGGGGAACTCTGTCGGGTCCCCTTCCGGATCTTCTGACAAAAGAAGTCACAAAGCCCAGGGTAAGCAGGCTGAACAGGTGCCCCTGGTGAGCTGGGAAAGCCAAGTGAGAGTCAAAGGAAAGGGACAGGACAACAGTTAAATTCCAGGAGAAGCACGAGGGCATGCCCTGACTGCTTTCCCAAAAGATGACGGCAAGATCCCAAAGGGCCAGAGCCCCAGAAGCTCAAAACCTTCAGGGAAGTCACCACGGGCTAATTCAGGCAGAAATGCTGCTGCTGCCGTCATCCTGGAGGCAGACACTGGAAGGTGCCCAGGTTTGAGTCATCACAAAGCGGAGAGAAGCAAAAGGGAAAATGTTACCCAAGAACGCAGGTAGGGCTGGGCGGAAGGTAGGGGCCACAGGACAAGGTGCCGGCTCCTCCAGGTCCACAGGATCAGGGGCGTGAGGGGCGTGCGGACCTGGGCCAGGACCCACTGACACGCTAGAAACGGGGTGCAGGTGAGGCAGGGGCTTGTGCAGAATTTGGGCCAGGCAGGGCCTCGTCCGCCTGGGACCCCCACCTCAGCCTGCGCCCCGCTGAGGCTCACTCAGTTCCAGCAGCAGGGGCGAGGTTTGCTCCTTTTAACCAGCAACCCCCTTGCTCTGAGGCTGAACAGGTGAGTAAGCCCTGGAACCCTGGGCTTCCACTTATCCTCTCTCTCGGGCAAATGCCCTCTCAGGAACATTTCTTCTCCAGTGTCCCCCGACCCCCCCTCTGATCACAGGCTCTGCCTTCTCTCCACGAGACCCCCCCCACATTCCCCCGGCCCCTCCTCTCCCCTCCTCTGACCACAGGCTCTGCCTTCCCTCCAGGAGAACCCCCACATCCCCCCGGCCCCTCCTCTGACCACAGGCTCTGCCTTCCCTCCACTAGAACCCAGTCCCTCCTCCTGGCTGGCTCTTCGCCCCGTCCCTGTCCCCCACCCCCCATCAGCCCCACCAGCCTTGCGCCCCGCGGTCACTTGCTGCCCCCTTCTCCAGCCCCAGGGGCACCAGGCCTGTCCCCGCAGGAGGCTCACTCAGGCCTGGAGGCTAAAGCGCGGTCCAAGCCCTACAGCAGGAGAAACCTGAGGCCGTGTCCGGAGGGAAGGGGGATGGGACTGTAACTCTCTTCTTTTCACCTGTGCCCAGAAGGAGATGGCTTCACCCGCCAGCCGTCACCCTCACAGGAAGGCTTGTGTGATCAAAAAGGACTTCGGTGCCTGCCCCATCCCACGCCGCTTGGCCTTCTCGGGGCCGGGGCCACAGGCAGGACCAGAGCCCCAAGCACCTGCCTCTATGCTCTTGTTCCACTGCGGTGGCTCAGGAGGGTTTTCCCAAACACAGCCTGAGATCCAGATGACGCCATGGGCTCAGGCCACGGAGACAGAGGACCTCTGCGCAAGTCTGTGTGTGCAAACCCAGGCGTGCTGTGGCCACCAGTTCTCCCACCTCCAGGGGCTCAGCAGCTCAGGATAGGTGAGTGGTAGGGGAGGACCCGGGAACCCGCACTTCCAGCAAGCCTGACGCGGGAAGGGCTCTGTAATGGGGACACGTGTGTGTGCTCAGTCATTTCCTACTCTCTGTAAGCCTTTGGACTGTAGCCCGCCAGGCTCCTCCCTCCATGGGATTGTCCAGGCAAGAATACTGGAGTGGGTTCCCACTCCCTTCTCCAGAGCATCTTCCCAATTGGGGGACTGAACCCACGTCTCCTGCATAGCAGGTGTTTTCTTTACCGCTGAGCCATCAAGGAAGACCCTGATATGGGGACATACCACATAAATAATGGTACAAGTAACTAATTCACTGCACACTGCAGTCAGAACACATGGGGCATCCCAGAGAAGCCACTGTCCAGAGACAGGGGCAGGCCTCCCCAACTCAAGTCTGCTCTCGCTGCACAGACACCATTTACAGAAGGCCCACTCCATGTCCACCAAAGCAATGACATCGCACAGGACAGATCCCAGCTGCGCACCGCATCGGGTCACTGTCCCTGTGGCTACCAAAGACCCTGAACAAACTCCGGCCTGATGGTGGGGAGGACAGGGAGGCTCAGACATACAATGACTCACAGCCCAGGACTGAAAACTGCCATCCCAGACTTTTGGGCCTGAAGGAGTTTCTCCCACAGACGGCCTCCTCTCTGCGCACAGCTGACACCATCTCACACCCACAGAACCTCCCCAGGAAGAAGGCCCATTCTCTCCCCAGAAAGCATTCAAGGAATTTAACTTGGGAGCTGGGAGGCGCTGGGGCCTGAAAGCGCCATTGTCCTGGAGGCCTCCCCACCACCCCCACCAAGGACCACCGTACTCAGCTTTTGAGAACCCAGGTCAGGGAAAGAGAACATGGACAGGCGGGTCCACGGGGAAGGGGAAGGGTTCCGAATTCCAGGAAGCCTTTCGAGGTCACGGAGACCAGAGATCAGAGATCGCTCTGGGATTCCACTAGGAGGGGAATGCGGGGGATCATGGGCATGTTAGGGGTGACGGTAGTTATAAGGGTCAATTGACTTTGTCAGCTGAAAATAAACGGTTTCCTGAGGCCTCAGTATTTCTGGCTACAGGAGTAGCAGCTAAGGAAGAACAGGAAGTGGTACACGTGTAAAGACAGAACCTGGGGCCCCACCGGGTCTCGCGGAGTATTCTGCAAGACACAGAGCACACAGCAGGCTGGCACTGAGGGCCTCCGGGTTAGGGTGCCCCCGCCCTCCTCAGCTGCAGGGGGAACAGGAGCCAGGAACAGGATGGGCCCTGCCCATTGCATCTGACTCGCCAACGGGCACCCCTGACAGCAAGCAGGCAGCATCGCTCAAACGTGGGCCGTGACAGAAGCATCACCTCGGTGCTCATTGAATACTCAGACCCCCAGGCCCAGACCCAGATGAGTCAGTCAGATGTGTTTGGATGGAGCCTGAGAATTGTTGGTTTGTTCAGATTTTTAATTTCCACTATTAAATTGTTATTTTTAATAAGCTTCTCAGGCGATCCTTATATAACTTTAAAAAACATAAACACCAGAATACTGTAAAAGCTATGAAGTTGGGAAGACCTGGATCAAACTTTAGTAGTACTACAGAGAAATTCATTGAATACTCAGACCCCCAGGCCCAGACCCAGATGAGTCAGTCAGATGTGTTTGGATGGAGCCTGAGAATTGTTGGTTTGTTCAGATTTTTAATTTCCACTATTAAATTGTTATTTTTAATAAGCTTCTCAGGCGATCCTTATATAACTTTAAAAAACATAAACACCAGAATACTGTAAAAGCTATGAAGTTGGGAAGACCTGGATCAAACTTCAGTAGTACTACAGAGAAATATGTGGACTTGGGCAAGTTACTTCTCTGAACTTCACAGTCACTCATTTGTAAAACAAGGGTAATTTGTAAAACAACAATCAATGTTGCCGGGCAGTCAGAGTTACTCAAAGGCATTCTTCGAAGCTAACCTAAGAGGCAGGAATAACCGGGAGAGTACAGGGGCTTCCTGGAGGCTGACCTACGCCTCCGAGGTTCCGATCAGCCCAAACACAGAGGCTGAGGAAAGGGAGCAGCAGGGAAACAGTGGCTCAGCTTTGGACAGGGAGCGAGGTCATCTGCCTTCCGCACGGGTGTGGCCGTGAGGTGGACTCTAACACCAGACACAGCTCCGAGATGGGTCTGCGGCCAAAGGGCTCTCGGGGTTTGGGAGTGTAGGGAGAGAAGAGACTGCAGCGTCCCAGACAGGTCTCTCGTGAGGGTCCAAAACTTTAGGGAGGTGCAGGGAGAGAGAAGGAGCAGAAACCCAGAGAAGTACACTCCCTGGGTCTAACTGCGCACAAGACTCAAAAAACTACTCAAGGTCTCAGTCTTTCCATCTGGAAACGGGTTAATTTTTTAAAACTATGCAGTCAGCTCCGTGGGATGGCACCCGTCTGGGTGGCCGGCTCCCAGCTCACAAAGGGAATGGACGCCGCTGCCCTTTTATCTGATGTGTGCCTGGCATGTCAGAACTTGGTGGCAGTTTCACTCTGCTGTCCCAAGAGGAGATGTTATCTGAGACCGAGCTTTACATTCCTGTGTAGGTTGCTTAAGTTGTCCAACACTCTGGCCCTCGGAGCCTGGACAAGATTGGGGCTGGGACTTGAAGCTGGGGCGCCAGGAAATTTCCCTCCTTTTTACTAAGAAAGCAGGAGCCGCGAGGGACGAGGACGCCCGGCGGCCGCCGGATGCCAGCCCGGGGATCGCCAGGCTCAGATGCGACGTCTGAGGGACACTCAGGGACTGCGGACCCCCACGCCGGGACCTCTGCGAGGGCTTCCAGGTCTCCGCGCCCCGGCCCGCAGGGTCCCCGCGTGGGCCGCAGCCCCCCGAGGCTCGACCCTCCGCGCGCCCGGAGTGAAGCGGCCGTCCCCGGTCTCCCGCCCCGCGCCGCGCGCTCGGCTCACCTGCTGAAGACGAGGCATCCCAGGTGGTTGATCTCGTGGTCGGAGCGGTGGCGGCTGTAGTCCTCCCACAGGTCCTTGAAGGCCGTCACAGCCAGGATGAAGAGCACGGGCGCCAGCGCCAGGCCGGGCTGGAAGGCGTTCACCGCGGGCACGAAGTTGAGCAGCGCGATGAACACGAAGTACACGTTGGCCAGACGGTGGAACTGCTCGAACAGGTTCTTGGGCAGGAAGGACAGCAGAGTGTACTTGGTGGTCTTGAGCCTGTTGTCCGCCAGGTGCTGGGCGCCCCCGCGCAGCCGGCGCCGCGGTGCGCCCTTGCCCGCCGGCTCCTCGGCGCCCGGCGGCGGCTGCAGGTTGGAGCGCACGGTGCGCATCCGGCCCTCCCGGCGCCGCCGCCGTCCCGGGGGCCCGGGCTCCTCGGCCGCCGCCGCCGCCGGCTCCCGCTCCATGGCCGCGTGTCGCCGCGCCCTGCTGCTCCGTCGCTCGCGCCCGCCCGCGCCAGCCTCCTAGGTGATCATCGCCTGCGGCCCGGGCGCGGCGGCGCGGGCTCCCCGCCTGCGGGACGCACGGGAGCGCGGTCAGCGGCCGCCCCGCCCCGC
>SJYT01084123.1:272588-295674 GCA_006410635.1 Cephalophus harveyi | reverse complement strand
CAAAGGTCTGTCTAGTCAAGGCTATGGTTTTTCCAGTAGTCATGTATGAATGTAAGAGTTGGACTGTAAAGAAAGTTGAGCACTGAAGAGTTGATGCTTTTGAACTGTGGTGTTGGAGAAGATTCTTGAGAGTCCTTTGGACTGCAGTCAATCCTAAAAGAAATCAGTCCTGAATATTCATTGGAAGGACTGATGCTGAAGCTGAGACTCCAACACTGGCCACCTGATGTGAGGAACTGACTCATTTGAAAAGACCCTGATGCTGGGAAAGATTGAGGGCGGTAGGAGAAGGGAACAACAGAGGATGAGATGGTTAGATGGCATCACTGACGTGATGGACTTGAATTTGAGTAGGCTCTGGGAGTTTCTGATGGACAAGGAGGCCAGGTGTGCTGCAGTCCATGGAGTCACAAAGAGTCAGACATGATTAGCAACTGAATTGAACTGAATGAAAAATATTATGATCTATATACATGCAGAGTTGTGCATCGTTTTGTATAATAGAAGAGTTCCTGAAAATTATGTGTAAATTAAAATTTTTAAATTATTTTTTTAAAAATCAGCTTGAAACATAAGCAAATAAGTGTAATAAACCCCAACAATAGCAGCAATAATGGTTAACATTTGGGGAGCAGTTACCACCTGCTCAGCCTGTTTGGCTCACTTCCTAGACTTTATCTCCATCCTCCTGCCCTGAGGCAGAAGGATTTTCATCCTCATGTTAGAGATGAAGAACATGTGAACATGTGGCTGGTCAATGTGACCTTTTACGGAGGTGATACAGAAAGATCCGAGTAAATATAGAAGTATGCCATATCCCTTGGTGCACCTCTCAAATTAACCTGTTGATTTTGTGCATTTTTCAAACTAATTCCAACTGGAGTTTGCTTTTTTTTTTTTTCCAACTTGACAAATTGAAGATAAGTAATGAAGTAAGCAAAGCTCCAATACTTCGGCCACCTGATGTGAAGAACTGACTCATTGGGAAAGACCCTGATTCTGGGAAAGATTGAAGGCAGGAGGAGAAGGGGATGACAGAGGGTGAGATGATTGGATAGTGAGTCCATCACTGACTCGATGGACATGAGTTTGAGCAAGCTCCAGGAGTTGGTGATGGACAGGGAAGCCTGGTATGCTGCAGTCCATGGGATCGTAAAGATTTGAACACAAGTGAGTGACAAAAGTTAAAAAGCCAAACAATTCTTAAGACTTTTGAGGATATGAATGAAACTTGTTTTAATCAGTATTTTTAAAATTAAAGTATACCATCTGATGCTAGTGGTAAAGAACCCGCCTGCCAATGCAGGAAATACAAGGGACATGTGTTCTATCCCTGAGTCGGAAAGATCCCCTGGAGGAAGGCATGGCAATCCACTCCAGTATTCTTGCCTGGAGAATCCCACGGGCACAAGAGGCTGACAGGCTACAGTTCATAGGGTCACAAAGAGTTGGACACTAATGAAGTGACTTAGCATGCACACACATACTTAATTTGCAATGTTGTGTTAGTTTCAATATACAGCAAAGTGATTCGGTTACATATTCTTTTTCTGATTCATTTCCATTTAAAAGTTATTAAAAGATATTTAACATAGCTCCCTGTGCTATTTCTAGGTCCATCCTTGTTTTTGCAAATGGCATTATAATCAGTCTTTTATGGATGAGTAATATTCCATTATATATGTACCATATCTCCTTTATCCATTCTTCTGTCAATGGACATTTAGGGTTAGCAACTTTTAGGTTGCTTCCTATTGTAAATAGCACTGCAGTTAAAACTGGGGTTCGTGTGTCTTTTTGAATTAAAATTTTCTGCAGACATAGGCACAGGAGTGGGATTGCTCAATCGTGGGGTAACTCTGTGCTATGCTGTGCTTAGCCATTCAGTCGTGTCTGACTCTTTGTGATCCCATGGACTGTAGCCCACCAGGCTATTCTGTCCATGGGAATTACCCAGGCAAGAATACTGGAGAGGGTTGCCATGCCCTCCTCCAAGGTATCAACCCAACCCAGGGATTGATCCCAGGTCTCTCACATTGCAGTTGATTTTTTACTGTCTGAGCCACCAGGGAACCCCAAGAATACTGGAGTGGGTAACCAATCCCTTCTCCAGGGGATCTTCCTGGCCCAGGAATCGAACTGGGGTCTTCTGCATTGCAGGTGGACTCTTTACCAGCTGAGCTACCTGGGAAGCCCATGGTAACTCTATTTTTAGTTTTTTAAGAATATCCATGCTGTTCTCTATAATGGGTGCATCAGTTTATATTCCCACCAATAGTGTAGCCGGTCTCCCTTTTCTCCATATTCTCTCTAGAAGGAACTGTTAAACGTCACCTGTGGGCTTATATATTGGAACATCCACTTTGATTAGTGATTTGGTATTTCATCTGGGATTTTCACATTCAAAGTCCTAAAATCTCAGCACCCTGATCTCTATGAATCATTCCAAAAAAAAAAAATTGCTAGTGACCATTTCATTTGTAAATGGTGTCTTTGTTCACAATCAGGGCAACTTGTTCCACCACTGACTATGGACAGTAATATAGCCACAAAGTGAAAAATGGCAGGGCTAAGAAAATAAATAAACTGCAGATACATGAAATAAAGTAGAGAAATCTTTGAAGCCTAATGTTAAGGGAAATAGTAGGTTCAGAAGACTGAATACAGAACATCACTGTTTTTACAGAGCAAAAATATTAGTGATACTGAGCAAAATTATTGTTTGGCACATTTTATATGTAATAAAGCAATTTCTTAGAAAACAAAACAAGTGCTTACCCTGCAGTTCAACAATATCTCTCTTAGGCATTTATCCCCAGTAAGTTAAAACTTGCGTTCACATAAAACCTGCACACAAATGTTCACAGCAGCAACTTTATTCATAATAGCTGGAAACTGGAAGCAAACCAAATTTCTGTAACAGGTGAATGAATAAACAAATGATGGTACATCCGCATCATGGATTTAATTGCTCAGCAATAAAAGAAATAAGCTACTGACGCACACGACTGCTTGGATGGATCTCAAGAGAACCATGTTTAGTGAAAAAAGGGCCAGTCTCTACAGGGTACATACTGAAGTTTGGGCCTTTTGAGTAGGATTCCCCTATTCTCCTTGCTCAGCTCTGAAATAAACCTTTTCTACACACACACACAAAAAAAGTTATATACTGTGTGATTCCATTCCATTTTTGAGATGATGAAATACTAGAGATGGAGAACCAATGTAGTTGCCAGTAGTTTGGGAGGCAGCAAGGAAAGTGGCTTGACTAGAAAAGGGTATCCATAGGGGTCATCATGATGCAAATATTCTGCCTGTTGACTGTAGCAGTGAAAACATGAATCTACACGTGCAACTTTCCACAGGAAAAGCCCTGATGCTGGAAAGGCTGAAGGCAGGAGGAGAAGGGGACGACAGAGGATGAGATGGTTGGATGGCATCACCGACTCAATGGACATGAGTTTGGGCAAGCTCCAAGGGTTGGTGATGGACAGGGAGGCCTGGTGTGCTGCAGTCCAAGGGGTCACAAAGAGTTGGACATGACTGAGCAACTGAAGTGAACTGAACGGAACATATGCAATGAAATAGCATAGAATTAAATACACATACATACATGCACACACATGAGTACATGTAAAACATGAATGCATGGTGAAATCTGAGTAAAGTTAACGAATTTTATTCACGCTAATTTTCTGGTTGTGATATTGTACTATAGTTATATAAGATGTTAATACTGAAGAGTATAGTAGAACTTCCCTATTATTTTCTTACAGTTGTTTTGCTTTCTCAGTTTCTGTTTTTTAACTTTTAAAATACAAAAATCTGAACCAAATGTATCAATTTGCTGAAACTGCTGTGAAAAGCACCCCCACCTGGGGTACAGAAATATGTTGTACTATCTCCCAGTCTGAAAGTCCAGCATCAGCTCCATCTGAGCCCTGTGAGGGGGACTCTGACCCCGGCCTCCCCCAGCTGCTGCCGGTGCTCTGGCCGTCTCTGAAACGCCGCGTCTTGTAGAGCTCTGCCTTCATCTTCACATGGTGTTCTCCTTGTGTGCATGACTGTCTAGAAACTTCCCCTTTGTGTAAAGACAGGAGCCATCTTGGGTAGGGCCACCCTCTTTAATATGACTTCATCTTAACTAATTACACTGCAACAACTATTTTCAAATTAGGTTACATTCTGTGTTACTGTGAGTTAGGGCGTCAGCATTTAAATTAGGGGCAGGGATGGAGACACAATTTAACCCATAGCAACCCCAAAGAGGTGAGACAAATTAATTATTTACTGAGTAAATGCTTGCTTTGACTGGGCCATAAGAGGATGGGCAGGCAATGAAGAAAGAAAGGACACCAAATTTTACATTGTAGATTAACCAAATTCATGCTTGGATAAATAGCATATTATCTTTATGATAGATAATAAATTGACTGATCATTAGATCCAGATAGATAATAGGTTGACTGATCAATGAAAAGTGAAAGTGTTAGTCACTCAGTTCAGTTCAGTTCAGTTGCTCAGTCATGTCCAGCTCTTTGCGACCCCATGAATCGCAGCACGCCAGGCCTCCCTGTCCATCACCAACTTCTGGAGTTCACTCAGACTCACGTTCATCGAGTCTGTGATGCCATCCAGCCATCTCATCCTCTGTCATCCCCTTCTCCTCCTGCCCCCAATCTTCCAGCATCAGTCGTGTCCAATTCTTTGCAGTCCCATGGACTGTAGCCTGCCAGGCTCCTCTGTCCATGGAATTCTCCAAGCAAAGAATACTGGAATGGGTTGCCATTCCCTTCCCCAGAGGGTCTTCCTGACCCAGGTATTGAACCCAGGTCTCCCACATTCAGGATCTCAAGTGAGATGCATAAAGTAATATGCTGCTTTACTGGTGAAGGAATTGTTGAGAGAAAAGTGATTGTCTTATAAGAGAACTACTTTCCCAACAAGGCCTGAATCCTCTTATGATTAATCTAAAAATCACTAAGCGTGGCCGAGAGGAGCTACCCCATGTCCGAGGTCAAGGGCAGCGGCCTAGAATGCCAGGCTGCAATGGCGCAGAACAGTCGAGAGGAAATACCCCACGTCCGAGGTCAGGGTGGCCGGTAGAAGCCACCTCGCGCCCGAGGCCAGGGGCGGTGACCCTGAGGAGCCACCCCAAGCCCGAGGCCAGGGAGGCGGCTGAGAGGAGCAACCCAAGGAGCGGAGGCTGCGCAGGTGCAGGAGGGCCTAGAGGAGCTATCCCACGTTGAAGGTCAGGAACAGTGGCAGTAAGGAGATACCTCTCATCCAAGGTAAGGAGCAGCGGCTGTGCTTTGCTGGAGCAGCCGGGAAAAGATACCCCACACCCAAGGTAAGAGAAACCCAAGGAAGATGGTAGGTGTTGCAAGAGGGCATCAGTGGGCAGACACACTGAAACCATACTCACAGAAAATTAATCAATCTAATCACACTAGGACCACAGCCTTATCTAACTCAGTGAAACCAAGCCATGCCTGCGGGGCAACCCAAGACAGCGGGTCATGGTGGAGAGGTCTGACAGAATGTGGTCCACTGGAGAAGCGAATGGAAAGCCACTTCAGTATTCTTGCCTTGAGAACCCCATGAACAGTATGAAAAGGCAAAATGATAGGATACTGAAAGAGGAACTCCCCAGGTCATTAGGTGCCCAAGATGCTACTGGAGATCAGTGGAAAAATAACTCCAGAAAGAATGAAGAGATGGAGCCAAAGCAAAAGCAATACCCAGCTGTGGATGTGACTGATGATAGAAGCAAGGTCCGATGCTGTAAAGAGCAATATTGCATAGGAACCTGGATGTCAGGTCCATGAATCAAGGCAAATTGGAAGTGGTCAAACAAGAGATGGCAAAGGTGAATGTCAACATTCTAGGAATCAGTGAACTAAAATGGACTGGAATGGGAGAATTTAACTCAGATGACCATTATATCTACTACTGCGGGCAGGAATCGCTCAGAAGAAATGGAGTAGCCATCATGGTCAACAAAAGAGTCCGAAATGCAGTACTTGGATGCAATCTCATAAAACAATACCCAGTTGTGCATGTGACTGGTGATAGAAGCAAGATCCGATGCTGTAAAGAGCAATACTGCATAGGAACCTGGAATGTCAGGTCCATGAATCAAGGCAAATTGGAAGTGGTCAAACAAGAGATGGCAAGGGTGAACATCGACATTCTAGGAATCAGCAAACTAAAATGGACTGGAATGGGTGAATTTAACTCAGATGACCATTACATCTACTACTGTGGGCAGGAATCCCTCAGAAGAAATGGAGTAGCCATCATGGTCAACAAAAGAGTCCGAAATGCAGTACTTGGATGCAATCTCAAAAATGACAGAATGATCTCTGTTCGTTTCCAAGGCAAACCATTCAATATCACAGTTATCCAAGTCTATGCCCCAACCAGTAATGCTGAAGAAGCTGAAGTTTGAACGGTTTTATGAAGACCTTCAAGACCTTTTAGAACTCACACCCAAAAAGGGTGTCCTTTTCATTATAGGGGACTGGAATGCTAAAGTAGGAAGTCAAGAAACACCTGGAGTAACAGGCAAATTTGGCCTTGGAATGTGGAATGATGCAGGGCAAAGACTAATAGAGTTTTGCCAAGAAAATGCACTGGTCATTGCAAACACCGTCTTCCAACAACACAAGAGAAGATTCTACACATGGACATCACCAGATGGTCAACACTGAAATCAGATTGATTATATTCTTTGCAGCCAAAGATGGAGAAGCTCTATACAGTCAACAAAAACAAGACCAGGAGCTGACTGTGGCTCAGATCATGAACTCCTTATTACCAAATTCAGACTCAAATTGAAGAAAGTAGGGAAAACTGCTAGATCATTCAGGTATGACCTAGATCAAATCCCTTATGATTATACAGTGGAAGTGAGAAATAGGTTTAAGGGCTTAGATCTTATAGATCGAGTGCCTGATGAACTATGGAATGAGGTTCCTGACATTGTACGGGAGACAGGGATCAAGACCATCCCCATGAAAAAGAAATGCAGAAAAAGCAAAATGGCTGTCTGGGAAGGCTTACAAATAGCTGTGAAAAGAAAAGAGGTGAAAACCAAGGAGAAAAGGAAAGATATAACATCTGAATGCAGAGTTCCAAAGAATAGCAAGAAGAGATAAGAAAGCCTTCTTCAGCGATCAATGCAAAGAAATAGAGGAAAACAACAGAATGGTAAAGTCTAGAGATTTCTTCAAGAAAATTAGAGATACCAAGGGACTATTTCATGCAAAGATGGGCCTGATAAAGGACAGAAATTGTATGGACTTAACACAAGCAGAAGATATTAAGAAGTGGTGGCAAGAATACACGGAAGAACTGTACAAAAAAGATCTTCCTGACCCAGATAATCATGATGGCTCGCCTATGGCGAGTATTTTGTGCAGGCCCCGCTTCTGATGCGTCGGCCCTAGGTGGAGGGATAGCAGGGGCCCATGGTGGCTCGAGGGGTTGGTAAGGGGGTGGGAAGAGAAGTTCTTCCTCTGTTCCCCCTTGTAAAATGGGCTACAGCGGCGCCGTTGGTTCAAGTTCCTTGGAATCTTTCAGGTTCTTTCCTACATGTGTTGCCAGCACCTGTGCGGTGGAAAATTCCTGTTGAGCAAGAAAGGTTTTACCCATGGAGGGGGGCACAATATGAAATCTTCCCACACTATGACATAGGGAACTTGGTCAGGGTGTCTGATCCGTGGTTGAAAGATGATGTCTCGGACTTGGTGCACATTTTCTAAATCAAAGGTGCCCTCTGTGGGCCATCCCACGTGGAAGGTTGGCCATTCCGCACTGCAAAAAGTGATTAATTTATCTTTCTTCATTTCCACACTGAGGTCACGTGCATGCATCTTGACCTCCTTAAAATGGTCAGTGATCAGGAATAGAGGGGCAGGGTTAGATTGACTTTGCCCCATCGTTCCTAGATCAGTTAGATGTTGGTAAATTAACACAGACAGCACAGATAGCCACACAGACAGACAGAGACAGAAGATACAGACCTCCGGAAGTCCGGAGGCAAAACTGAAAATAAGACAACGGCCTCCGGCCATTCAGTGGGAGTGACCCGCTATCGTTGACAGAGAACAGGGCACTCCGTCCCCTCCTAGGGGGTCGGGGATGTCTCCCAATGACCTGCACCGGTGACCCGCCAGCACGTCCACCTGAGTCATATACTGGCTTCAGAAAATAGGCCTTATCAAAAACAAAGAGACAGAGAAGAGCTTACCGGTCGCAGATAACTCTCCGGATCGGTTTCCCTGCAGGGCCAATAGGAGGTCCCGGACGAGCCCCCAAATATTATGCCCAAGTCAGAAAATCTCCCAATCACCACCAGTGAGCTCGCATCCGATGCAAAAGCAAGAGAGTTTCTATTACCAAGCTCGAGCTCCGGCTCCCACCATTACTGACACAGCAGCTAAGGAGAGGAACCATGAACTCTGGGTTTCATTGTTTATATAGGGTATTCTTGCATGAAAAATGTTACCTTCTGTGGAAGGGTTAGATTCTGACTGGTTGGGTTCTGATTGGTTCCCATTTCCTGGGCTTAATTCGAATTTCCTGGGCAGGTCATAAGTCCTGAAGGTAAAGTCAGGAGATCCTGATCTGGGATCTGATTGGTTCGCAGGTAGTGGGGTGAGGTCAGGGGATTTCCAAAGACTCTTTCCTCAGAACTTTAAAATAGAATCTTTTTTTTAACAAAATGGGGTGGCTTAGGTTCTTCAGAATCCTGCAGTTCTTTCACTAATTACTGTTTAATTTACACTTTAAAAAATAATACCATTAGTGTAATGTGGAAGTTTAATTACTTGGGTAATGAGTTCAGTTCATTTCAGTTCAGTCACTCAGTCGTGTCCAACTCTTGGTAGTCAAACTTAAAAGAAACTTTCAAACTTCTTTTATAAAAGGACTAATATGTGCTTTTCTCCCATTATTTGTGTGATTGTTTTCTAGTTAATTCTTATTCTCCATGAAGTCTCGATCTCTAAAGTTTTGTCCAAATTTCACTAATTCCATTCATATGTTTCTACAATTTAAGTGTTTCTACTTCTTCTTTTATGATTACAACAAAGACTTTGACTGTGTGGATCACAACAAACTGGAAAATTCTTCAAGAGATGGGAAAGCCAGGCCACCTGACCTGCCTCCTGAGAAATTTGTATGTAGGTCAGGAAGCAACAGTTAGAAATGAACATGAAACAACAGACTGGTTCCAAATCGGGAAAGGAGTACATCAACTATGTATATTGTCACCCTGCTTATTTAACTTATATGCAGTGTACATCATGAGAAATGCCAGGCTGGATGAAGCACACGCTGGAATCAAGATTACCAGGAGAAATATCAATAACCTCAGATACACAGAAGACACCACCCTTATGGCAGAAAGTGTAGAAGACCTAAAAAGCCTCTTGATGAAAGTGAAAGATGAGAGTGAAAAGGCTGGCTTAAAACTCAACATTCAGAAAACTAAGATCATGACATCTGGTCACATCACTTCATGGCAAATAGATGGGGAAACAATGGAGACAGATTTTATTTTGGGGGGCTCCAAAATCACTGCAGATGGTGACTGCAGCAATGAAATTAAAAGACACTTACTCCTTGGAAGAAAAGTTATGACCAACCTAGACAGCATATTAAAAAGCAGATACATTACTTTGCCAACAAAGTTCCATATAGTCAAAGCTATGGTTTTTTTTTCCAGTAGTCATGTATGGATGTGAGAGTTGGACTATAAAGAAAGCTGCGTGCCAAAGAATGATGCTTTTGAACTGTGGTGTTGAAGAAGACTCTTGAGAGTCCCTTGGACTGCAAGGAGATCCAACCAGTCCATCTTAAAGGAAATCAGTCCTGAATATTGGAAGGACTGATGTTGAAGCTAAAACTCCAATACTTTGGCCACCTGACGTGAAGAACTGACTCATTTGAAAAGATCCTGATGCTGGGAAAGATGGAAGGCAGGAGAAGAAGGGGATGACAGAGGATGAGATGGTTGGATGGCATCACTGACTCAATGGACATGAGTTTGAGTAAGCTCTGGGAGTTGGTGATGGACAGGGAAATTTGGTGTGCAGCAGTCCAAGGGGTTACAAAGAGTCACACTCAACTGAGCTACTGAGCTGAACTGAACTGACAGGTTGACACATACCTAATGCTTATGCCTCTCACTTTTGCTGTATAATTGTCTTTTTTTCTGAACATGTTGTCTTTCTATTAAAAACACACTACTCTTTTTACCTTGTAGATTAGAAATTTGTTATTTTCTTCATCAATATATATCATATCTATCTCTCTTGGAATTTCTTTTCTTCCAACTTCACATATTTGGTTCCCTCAAATAATGCCATGTTCTCACGTGATTCTACTCAAGAAAACCACAAAGGATTGGCCCAGGATTTTTCATCATGATTAACTAGAGCTCTTCCCTGGACTTTTGACACCAAGTATCCTGTCATTGTCTTCAGTGACAAAGGTTTACCTTGAGATCTATCAATGGCAGTGTGTTTCTCAATGTTATTTAGGAAAGTTTCACTGAAAATAATAGAGAATTAAATTAAATGAAGAGAATTTAAATAATAAAAAATTCATTATTATGACATAATGCAGTCCTAAGATATATTAAAGCAGCAACTCAATGAAATCTTCACAATCATTTCCATTCTTTTACCCTTGATGCTGACTTCTGCTTTGGGCTGGCCATAAAATGGCTGTACTGGTTCAGGGCAACTTACTCAGGAACTATGCTCTTCAGAAGCAGAAAGAAATCATTTCCTCTTCTGTATTTAATTTTAAAGATAAGGAAAAATTTTTAGAACGACCCAGCCAATTTTTTTCACATTGTCTAGAATATATAATCATCCTATGCCTAAATTAATGACTGTCAAAGGAATTAATGCCATCATAGTTGGCTGAAGGCCAATCAGAATTAACTTTCTAGAGTTGAGAATAGAGCATTTCTTCTAATATTCTTGGACATGTAAAAGAGAACATATACATCATGAAATCAGGATTGTTAACAAATGAGAAAAAGAATAAATGCTGGGTAGATTCTTAAAATGCTCTGTTAATTCTTCAATATAGAGAAAACATATGTGTTAAAACAGTGCAGCCACAGCAGTTAGAGAATGATCCAACAGTTTTGAGGATCATCCTTCCAACTCATCTTAAAGTTCAACTGCTTTTCTTTTTATTCCATAAAATGTTTGATATTGTTGTTTATGCATCATTGGATTCTCTGAATATGTGAATGATTATTTTTGCCTTTAAACAAGATATCTGTTACCTGCAACAAAATTAATACATTTTATCATACTGTAGCCTTATCGATGTGATATTTGTATTTGTCAAAGCTGGAAATTTTCTACCCATTCTTGTTAGAAGGAAGGCTTTACACCTTCTACCAATTTAATTACATCCAAATAAATCCAAATACACCTTGAAATATGCTGATCATTTCTTCAGACTAGCTCATGAACATATTTCCAGCTTTACTATAAAACAACCATGAATTTTTTTTTACCATTTTCAAATGTGATAATCTTACCAATGTACTTATTATTATTAGTTTATTAATTTAGAAAAGTTGTTGGTAAGTCATATAAGAATCATTGTCTTTGATCCAAAGGAGAACATGACCCAAATAACCACAACCTCTACTGAATATTTTTGTTTCATTAACTTGCTGTATTATACAATTCACTTTTATTTTTTTACATTTTTAACACTATGATTTATTCCTTAAGTATATTTATTTTTGGCTGCACTGGGTCCTTGTGTTGTATGCAGGCTTTCTTTGGTTGCAACAAGCAGGTGCTACTCTCTAGTTGCAGTGCCCTGACTTCTCATTGCAGTGGCTTCTCGTTGTGGAGTACGGGCTCTAGGTGCACAGCCTCAGCAGTTGTGGTGCGTGGGCTTAGATGCTCTGTGGCATGTGGGATCTTCCTGGACCAGGGATAGAACCTGAACCCCTTGTACTGGCAGGCAGATTCTCAATGACTGAACCATCAGGAACGTCTTCTTTTCTGTTTTTAACTGTCAAAATACATTATCAAATACAGTCTTTATCAACATATATTATCAAAATTTTATTCTTCTTATAAATGGAATGAATTTGACCATATAAACTATAAGTGTTAGCCAGTTAATGGTCCCCCATTGGTCTCATTTCTTACCTGTGAACCTTCAGTAATTTACTCAGAGTTTAGGTGAAGCAAATTTTGCAAATTATGCTTATAAGCATGAAAGATTTCCTATGATCTTCTGTATGTCTACCTTAGAGTTGTGTTCTATAAAGACAGGGAAACTTCTCAGATGAACAATACTTTTGACCTTTCTTTGCCCTGTGATGTACATACTTTTATTTGATTTTTTTTAATGAATTTACCTTATAAAATTGATTACTATTCTAGAGAAAATGATAGGAAAGACAGAGATCATTATCAATGCCATCCTGGGATGTATACCTACTCTGTCACTTCCTACTCATTAGCACACAAATCATTTAGCCTATTACTTTAATCAGGTTGCTCTGCTGACTTTGGGCCCTACCATAGGGCTCTAGATACTTTCTTATTGAAATCTACCAAAATACATATTGTGAACTGTTTAAGATAAAAAGCTTATATTTTTACTTTTTAACTGAGACTTCTATTAAAATATCCTCATATTTATTTCAGAGAAGAGGTGGAGGGTGGCCTAATGATACTTGATAGTATAAAGATTTTGGACCAGAAAAGTTCGTGTTGATTGTTTTATAATATTAAAAATGTGTAATATAAATTTTAAAAATAAAATAAGGCTAAATTGCTAAATGAACAGTATAATGCCTATTTTTAGTAAATATGTAAATAAACCATCTTGACTTATTAGGAAAAATGTCAAAATAAATAAACTGACAGTCATCACAGGAAGTTTAATTAATTGTAATGTTCAGATAAGGAGGAAATTTCTGAGTTAAAAAGTATCATGTCAGTAGCTTCTTTTACTCCGGTACTCTTGCCTGGAAAATCCCATGGACAGAGGAGCCTGGAAGGCTGCAGTCCATGGGGTCGCTGAGTCAGACACGACTGAGCGACTTCACTTTGACTTTTCACTTTCATGCATTGGAGAAGGAAATGGCAACCCACTCCAGTGTTCTTGCCTGGAGAATCCCAGGGATGGCGGAGCCCAGCGGGCTGCCATCTGTGGGGTCGCACAGAGTCAGACACGACTGAAGCGACTTAGCAGCAGCAGCTTCTTTTAAGCCAGAGGTCTGCAAGACCACAGTCCATCAGTCAAATTGAACCAACATTCTTTTATTTATTAAAATACAGACATTCTACTCATTTATATATATTGTCTATGGCTATTCTCTTGCTATAGTGGCAGAGTTAAGTTGCTACTGTGACTACATGGCCCACAAAGTCTAAAATATTTACTAATTGACGCTATTGTCTAATGATCCCTCTTGTAGGCAAACCTGTCTCAGATTCAAAATATTGTAGGACTGTTAAGTTTATGGGCTTCCCTGGTGGCTCAGTGGTTAAGAATCTGCCTGCCAATGCTGGAGACGTGGGTTGGACCCCTGGGTCAGGGAGATTCTCTAGAGAAGGAAATGGCAACTCACTGCAGTATTCTTGCCTGTGAAATCCCGTGGACCGAGGAGACTGACAGACTACAGTCTATGGGATCACAAGAGTCAGACACAACTTAGTGACTAAACCATCACCGGTGCCATTCTTAAAGGAGTACAACCAGAAGAAGCTTGGTTTGCCAATAACAGGAGTCTTAGACCATGTCATATACTGTTTAACCTCAGTGATTGTATGATATCTAAGCCATACAAGCCACTGTAGGCTTATTTCCTTGATCAGGCTAGGGTAAATAGTGTACAGGCTAGGTAAATAGGGTATAGACTAATCTGATAAACATTAAATCTCTCTCTCTGTATCCATTTATTGATGATGCCACAAAAGCCAAGATAAACTGAAGTTGCAATATTAATATTCTAGAGATCAGATGCTTGTTGCTGTGTTGGCAAAGTCAAAAGAACATTATTGGAGGAGATCATTGAGAAATGTGACCACCAGTTAACCTTCCAGCTGGACCTGGGCAACGAGTGACACCTTCCTTCCTCCCCAGTCCTCGAAATGTCTGTTCTATCCACTGTTCCCACACTAGCATATCTTTCATGGGCACAGCCTTAAGTGCGTAATGTGTTGTTGAGACACTCGGGACTGAATACATGCCGAACTCCCATTAAGGTCTCTGTAAACTTTTCAGATTCTAATGTGCAGAGCTCTACTTCTGTTGAGATCACCTTCAGTTCAGTTCAGTTCAGTAGCTTAGCCCTGTCTGACTCTTTGCGACCCCATGAATCACAGCATGCCAGGCCTCCCTGTCAATCACCATCTCTCGGAGTTCACTTAGACTCACGTCCATCGAGTCCGTGATGCCATCCAGCCACCTCATCCTCAGTCGTCCCCTTCTCCTCCTGCCCCCAATCCCTCCCAGCATCAGAGTCTTTTCCAATGAGTCAACTCTTCACATGAGGTGGCCAAAGTACTGGAGTTTCAGCTTTAGCATCATTTCTTCCAAAGAAATCCCAGGGCTAATCTCCTTCAGAATGGACTGGTTGGATCTCCTTGCAGTCCAAGGGACTCTCAAGAGTCTTCTCCAACACCACAGTTCAAACGCATCAATTCTTCGATGCTCAACCTTCTTCACAGTCCAACTCTCACATCCATATATGACCACAGGAAAAACCATAGCCTTGACTAGACAGACCTTAGTCGGCAAAGTAATGTCTCTGCTTTTGAATATGCTGTCTAGGTTGGTCATAACTTTTCTTTCAAGGAGTAAGCGTCTTTTAATTTCATGGCTGCAGTCACCATCTGCAGTGGTTTTGGAGCCCCAAAAAATAAAGTCTGATGCTGTTTCCACTGTTTCCCTATCTATTTCCCATAAAGTGATGGAACCGGATGCCATGATCTTAGTTTTCTGAATATTGAGCTTTAAACCAACTTTTTCACTCTCCTCTTTCACTTTCATCAAGAGGCTTTTTAGTTCCTCTTCACTTTCTGCCATAAGGGTGGTGTCATCTGCATATCTGAGATTATTGATATTTCTCACAGCAATCTTGATTCCAGCTTGTGCTTCTTCCAGTCCAGCGTTTCTCATGATGTACTCTGCATAGAAGTTAAATAAGCAGGGTGACAATATACAGCCTTGACATACTCCTTTACCTCCTTAGAAGCAGTCTGTTGTTCCATGTCCAGTTCTAACTGTTGCTTCCTGACCTGCATACAGGTTTCTCAAGAGGCAGGTCAGGTGGTCTGGTATTCCCATGTCTTTCAGAATTTTCCGCAGTTTATTGTGATCCACACAGTCAAAGGCTTTGGCATAGTCAAAAAAGCAGAAATAGATGTTTTTCTGGAAGTCTTTTGCTTTTTCCATGATCCAGCGGATGTTGGCAATTTGATCTCTGGTTCCTCTGCCTTTTCTAAAACCAGCTTGAACATCTGAAAGTTCATGGTTCACGTATTGCTAAAGCCTGGCTTGGAGAATTTTGAGTATTACTTTACTAGCATGTGAGATGAGTGCAATTGTGTGGTAGTTTGAGCAAGTTTTTTTAGATGGCATCAAAATCATACAAACATCATTCTTTTAGAAAGGAATTGTTCTCCATTTGTATTTCCAATTTGCTATCACAAAACTCAATATATATAAAATAAGTATTTTGTAAAACAGGATATACTGTCTATTATTTTCATATTGCCTTGTTTTAAACAAATTGTTGTTGTTTTTCTCAGAATGATTTTTAATTTGGGTAATATAGCAGTTTGTGATTCTGTTCAGTTACTTGTAACTGGCATTAAACTGCAGTAATTGAGACAAAACTGTTTTTAGTTACATTAATGTAGAGAGTTCTTGGTGTTGGTTCTGCAATTTAAGATTGTCAGGAAAAAAAGCCTCTGCAGTTCTCTTGGTGTTTAATCTGAGGCTCCATCACACAGAGTGTGTGTGTAATTATAATCGGTGAAGGAACTTGAGAATGAAGACAAGCTGAATTTTTTTGGTGTCACTTAGTCACTGTAGTTCCAGAGAAACCAAAGATAGTGTTCTCCAGAAGAGATGAAATACATGTTAAAGTCAAAAGAGACTGGGATTAAATTTCATTGAGGAGATAGTTGAAGATTACCCATTCAAGAAGTTTGGTAGTGAATTAGAGAAGAACTTTCAGAGGGAATTAGGTCAAGGGAAACTGTTAAAAGGGGGAGCAGAGCATGTTTTCTGTAGAGAGGATTTTGTGTGCTAAGATGATCACTGAAATAACTGGCGAAGGAGTCCAGGTTGCACAGTAAAAGTGACAAAGGAGAGAGGGAATAGGTTTGAATAACATGTTCTTCAACATAATGAGACAGTAGCATAGACTTATCCTGTAATTTTCAAGAAAAGCTTTAATGAAAAGTTGACTACTCTGTGGGAGAGTTGACACTCCCTTTCATAGAATTCTATAATCACTTATCTTCCCAATATAAATTTGAAGGCTACAGAATCTATAGATTAGAAGGGTTAAGCTATTTTTTTGGACCATCCTAGATGAAAGTCAGAAGTTAACTCAATAGCTTCATTTAATATCTTATACAGAAGGATTCTCAACTTCTTGTATAAAAAGCCAAGCACATATTCCTACTACAAGTTTAATGTACAACATGTCTCCCTGGTCTTGATCTTGAGAAGACTGTGTGCATTTTATAATGTCCAGGAGATCACATTTTTCACCTTCCAGAAAAAAGTAAAAAGATCTGAATTAAATGCTTTGTGAATTGAGTACCATTACTTCAGAAATTTCGAGACAATAGTGAGAGCCACCTACTGCTTTGTGCAACAGTGAACAGCTTGATTTAGATATAGTCATTATATCAGCACACATAAAGAGAAAATATGTGCATGTAAACAGGATTGGACTATAGCTCCCCACTTATTTTTCCTATGAAAATGAAACTGGTTGGCAGCCTCATCAATAAACAGTACTCAATGCTATCTTACTTTTCTTGTTTGAGTTTTGGAATGCTGAGTTTTTACGGTAATTGCATATTACATCTACATACTTCAAATGAGTTTATAATGGCTATTATCATCAAAAGGAATAGGGAAACAATTAACCATGATTAGCCTTTTTATGTGAAGAGTTACCTCCTTATTTTGGCATTCAGTTTGCAATCATTTTGAAATTAGCTACGAGTTTGAATAATTTTATTTATTTTTGTATTTCAATAGTGTAAGAACAATGAGTTTCTTAACCTTATGCATTTCTGTAAAAAGTGGAAAATGCTAGCAGTGTTTGTTAAAGTATAAAACTCATTCCCCTAACTTATTTTTTTTTAAAGATAAAGAGACTAAAAGAAATCTTTCAGATTTTTTTTTTATAGTTTAATTTGAAACTGAACCAGTTTGAAGTATCTATGATTAAATTCATTATTGTGCTTTATATTCTCCTCCAAATGATTAATTATTGCTGCCACAGGTCACTTTCAAAGGTAAATGTTCTCTGGTAAGAGAAAAAAACACATGCCTTGGTAAACACACATTGATGATACTGTTAAAATTTCAAAATATTACCCACGATACACTGAGATATACATATATGTTTTACACATGTAGTAAGAGTGTGGATTTTGTCACAGATTCCTAAATGTTATGGGGAAAAAGAAGCAAGATTTAAAGCAGTGACTGTCCACACTTCATGGCCTCATTCACTTTGCTGTTAATAGTTGCTGGATTACTGGCGTATTGACTGCCTTGGCTGTGGGATGTGTTTGAGTTCTGTAAGTGATGACTGAGAGTGAAATCTCAGGAGGACAACAGGGGCTCTGTCTGAACTTTACAGATAATAACTGTGCAGCCAGCACATTCAGTTCTTACATAGAGTTTTCAGGTCCTTGGAGAGCTAGCCTTCTGCTCTGTGCTAGCCTAGATGTCTTGGAGAACTGTCAGTGGCCATGACTGGAGTAACCTTTTAGAACAGAGGATTGCAACTTTGAAGGTTTTTGGATGGTTATAAATTAAAAAGGGCTAAAGAAATTCCCTGGGGATTTATGTTTTGTTGAAAGGACGGTGGCAACACATGCCCCCCATACATATGCTAAAAAAGAAAGTACCATAAAAGTTGATTTTTAAAACTTAAATCTACATTTCCAAATTGGGATTTGCTTTACATGATTCTAAGTACAATAAACTATGTATGAATAAAAACATTCCCTTACATTATATTCATTTGTTTACTCTGATCATTATGTCCACAGTTTCCCATCTGCCTCCTCCTTTTTTTTCCATATTGAAGAATTTCAGAAGCAAATTCCTTCAAACACTTGAAAGAAATTTCAACATAAATATTTCAAAGATTAAATGTCATCATCATTATTTCCTGGAAGTGGAAATCTTTGGCATAATGTATTTTCAGGCCATCTTTTCTGCTTTATTAAATGATTTCAGAGCTAGGAGAAGAGATTCCTCTTTCACTATGATTCAATAAAAGAATCTTCCTCTCAATATTTATAAACAACCAAAAACGTAGATTTATAAATAACAATGAGCTTTATTTTATATTTAATATTAGAACTATACCTTGAGATATATTTGACTTCTAATATACATTTTTGTTTCACACTTCTAACAAATAACTTTCTTAAAGAGAAGGCTTATTTAAATAGGCCATCTTATAGGTAAGGTCTATTATTTGCTGCCTTAAAACAAACTTCTGCCCTCTGCAATATGTACCTCAATTTTTTAACTGCTCAGTTGAGGTATAAGTTACAGATCACAAAATATACCAATTGCTAGTCAAGTTGGTTTGGCAAGTTATTAGAACTGTGCAGTTTTAGAACATTTTCATAACTTGAAAGTATTCCCTCGTACCTATTTTTGGTTCATCTCCTCTCATATTTCTATCCTTAGGAAACCAGTGGTCTGCTTTCAGCCTCTAAAATTACTTTTGCTAGATAGTTCATATAAATGGTATAGTATAATAACTAGTATTCTGTGTATGATTTCCTTCATTTAGCATGATACTCAGTTCATCCATGTTGTAGCATTGTGGTGAGCAGAATAATTGCCTCACAAAAATGTCCATATCCTAATCCCTAGAAACGGTGGTCATTTTATATTACATGGAAAAAAAAGGTAGCACATGGAATTAAGTTTACTAATCAACTATCCTTAAAGCAAAGAGATTATCCTGGATTATCTAATGGTTCTAAGGTTAGTCACAGGGAGCTTAAATGTGGAAAAGAGAGGCAGACGAGTCAGTGAAGAGATATGAAAAAAATTTCACTGGCCATGGCTGGCTTTGAATATGGAGGGGGATCACAAATCAAGGGAGGTGAGCCATCTCCAGATGCTGGCAAAGGTAAGAAGACAGATTCTCCCCCATAACATTCAGAAAGGAACGTAATACTTCTGTGAGTTTTAACCTAGTGTGACCCATTTCAGATTTTTCACCTCTGTAAACTGTAGGACGGTAAATTTCTATTGTTTTAAAGCACTAAATTTGCAGTGATGTGTTATAAATAGAAAAGTAATATTAACACATTACTGTTAATAATAGTAATATTAGCAGTACTTTGATCCTTTAAAGTTTTTTTATTGAAAATAAAATGCTAGCTCTACCTTTTTAATATATTGTAGAATATAGTTTAGCTAAAATGTTGTTCAGCATATTCCTAGAGGTTAATATTCTGATAGAGCTAAAACTTTATTGATTAGCAGCTCTCCATTTGTCCCTCCCCCAGCACCTGTCAACACCCATTCTACTTTTTACCTCTGTGAATTTGACTACATTAAATATATCATAAAAGTGGCATGTTACTGTGTTTGTTCTTAATGTGACTGGCTTAACTCAGTTAGCATAAAGTCCTCAAGATTTCATCAATATTGTCACAAGCTTTCAGATATTTCCTTTTTCTCTAAGACAGAAAAATATTCCATTGTGTGTAGACATAGTATTTTCTTCATCCATTATCCATTAACGGACATTTTGTTTGTTTCTCTATTTTGGCTGTTGTGGTTAGGACTACCGTGGACATGAGAATCTTCATATCTCTTTTAGGTCATAATTTCGATTCTTTTCGATGAATACCCATAAGCAAAATTGCTGAGTCATATTGTAAGTTCTATTTTTCATTTTGGGTGGAAATTCCATACTATTTCCCATAACATTGCTTCATTTTCCTTTCCCACCAACAGTGCACAAGTGTTCTGATTTCTTCACATCCTTACCAACACTCATCTTTTTTGGATAATAACCACCCTGAGAAGCATGAGATGATATCTCATTGTGGTTTTGATTTGCATTTCTCTGATGATTAGTGATTTGATGAGCATTTTTTAATGTATCTGTTGGTTTTGATATGTCTTCTTTGAATAAATATTCCAATTTAATTACCAGTAGTAGTTTGTTGTTAATGTATACCATATTTTGTAATATTTACCATTTGGTGAGTATTTGGATTCTTCACAATTTCAATTTTAGGCTGTTATCACTAGTGTCTGAATATTTGTGGACATGTCTTAATGTGGACATATGTTTTGGTTTCTCTTGGTTTGATATCTGTGATTGATGTTAAATAATGCAGTAAGAATGATTCGGGCTTCCCTGCTAGCTCAACTGGTAAAGAATCTGCCTGCAATGTAGGAGACCTGGGTGTGATTCCTGGGTTCGGAAGATCCCCTGAAGAAGGGAACAGCTACCCACTCCATTATAACTAAAAAGTTAAAAAGAAATTGTCAATCTGCTTGTCACAGTGTTGAGACCATTTTTTATTTCCATCAGCAGTGTATGAGGATTAGCATGTCTCCACATCCTCACTAACACTTGATAAGTTCTCATCTTTTTTTAAATAGTCATTATAGTGAGCATGTAGTGGAATCTCATTGTGATTGTTTTTACTGTAGTAAAATACACAGAATAACATATATCATTTAAACTATTTTCAAGTGTTCAGTTCAATGCAATTAAATACATTCACATTGTTTTGCAACCATCATCATCATCTTTTCATCTTGTAAAACTGAAACTCTATATCTATTAAATAATAACTTTCCATTATTTTCTTCCCCCACCCCAGTCCCTGGAATCCACCATATACTCTTAGTGTTAGTCTTGTTATGATTGGCTTATTTCACTTAGCATAATGTCCTTAAGCTTCATCCATGATGTAACATATTGCAGAACTTATTTCCTTTTTAAGGTTGAATAATATTCCATTTTCTGTATACACAATATTTTGTTCATGCATTTATCTGTCGATAAGTACTTGAATTGCTTACATTTTTTGACTGTTGTTAATAATACTGCTATTAACATGGCAAAACTATCTTGTTGAGGTCCTGCTTTCAGTTATTTTGAGTATATGCCCATAAAAGAAATAGCTAGATAATACAGTAATTCTTTTTCATAGGGTTCATGGGGTTCTCAAGCCAAGAATACTGAAGTGGTTTGCCATTCCCTCCATGTTTTGTCAGAACTCTCCACCATGACTCATCTGTCTTGGGTGGCCCTACACAGCATGGCTCATAGATTCATTGAGTTGGACAAGGCTGTGGCCTATGTGATCCTGATGCTGGGAAAGATTGAAGACAGAAGGAAAAGGGGATGACAGAGGATGTGATGGTTGGATGGCATCACTGACTTGGTGGACATGAGCTTGAATAAGCTCCAGGAGTTGGTGATGGACAGGGAAGCCTGGCGTGCTGCAGTCCATGGGGTCACAAAGAGTCAGACACNAAAGATTGAAGACAGAAGGAAAAGGGGATGACAGAGGATGTGATGGTTGGATGGCATCACTGACTTGGTGGACATGAGCTTGAATAAGCTCCAGGAGTTGGTGATGGACAGGGAAGCCTGGCGTGCTGCAGTCCATGGGGTCACAAAGAGTCAGACACGACTGATTGACTGAATTGAATTGATAGTAATTCTATTTTTAATTCTTTGAGAAATTTCCATATTATTTTTCACAGCAGCTGTACCATTTTACATCCCTACCAATAGTGAACAGAATCCTAATTTCTCTGTATCCTCACCCACACTTTTGTTTTATTTCAATATTAGTTATCCTAATGGTTATGAGACAGTACTTCATTGTAGTTTTGATTTACATTTCCCTAATGGTTAGTGACGTTGAGCATTTTTCAAGCACTTTTTGGTCACTTATATATCTTGTATAGATAGACATACCTATCCAAGACTTTTGTCATTTGTTGTTGTTGTTGTTGTTGTCATTGGGTTTTAGGAGTTCTTCATATATTCTGGGTATTAGTCCCTTGTTAGATATATGATCTGTCCCATTCTGTGGGTTGCCATTTTATTCTGCTGACAGTGTCTACTGATGTACATCAAAAAAAAAAAAAAAAAAAGTTATGAAGTCCATTTGGTCTCTCTCTCTCTCTCTTTTTTTTTTTTAAACATTTGTTTTCTGTTCCTTGGTGTCCAGGCCAATTTCAGAGTCATGAAGATTTTGGCCTTTGTTTTCTTATTAGAGTTTTTTTTTTTTTTTTTTGTCTTTGGTTTAACATTTAGGTCCTTGACCCATTTCCAGTTAATTTTTATATATGGTATTAGATAAGAGTTCAAATTCACTCTTTTGCATATGGATATCCAATTTTTCCCAGCATCACATATTGAAAAGACTGTCCTTTTCCCATTGAATGGTTTTAACACCCTTGTCAAAAATCATTTGACCAAGGATTTACTTGTGAACTTTATAATATTCCTTTGCTCTATATATCTACATTATGCCAGTACCACTATTTTGATTACTGTAGCTTTGTAGTAGATTTTGAAATAAGGGAACATGAGTCTTTCAGTTAATATTCTTTTTTTTTTTTTTCAACATTGTTTTGGCTATTCAGTTTCATCTTTGGAGATTTGGAAGATTTTTAATCTCTCAATTGCTTTGGATAATATGAACATTTTAACAATATTGTCTTCTATTATATAAACATTATTTATGTTTTCATTTATTTATGTCTTCTTTAATTTCTTTCAGCAAAGTTTTGTTGCTTTTATTTTACGACTTTC
>SJYT01084123.1:233507-272194 GCA_006410635.1 Cephalophus harveyi | reverse complement strand
TCATTTATTAGAGCTTACATTGTTAACTAGATTCTCAAGATTTTCTAAATATATCATATCATCTACAAACAGATAATTTCAAATTTTCATTTCCAGTTGGATATATTTTATTTCTTTTGTCTTACCTAATTTCTCTAGATAGAACTTCAAGTGCCATGTTGAACAGAAGAAGTAGAAATAGACATCTTTACCTTGTTCCTGATCTTAGATGAAAATCTTTCAGTCTTTCCCCATTAAGTATTATGTTCATCTTTAATTACTGCTTAAGTGTTTACAGTTGTTGAATCTTCTTGCTCTATTGAAACTTTATCAGTATATGAGGTCTTTCTTTGTCTCATATAACCTTTTTTTGTTAAAGTCTACTTGTTGAATATTAGTATAGCTATCTCTGCTCTCTTTCAGTTACTATTGACAGGGAGTGTCTTTCTCTATTCTTTCACTTTCAATCTTTTTGTATCTTTTGACCTCAAAGGAGTTGCTTGTAGATAGAATACTGTTGGATCAGGTGATTTTATCCATTTTGCCAATCTCTGTCTTTTGATTGGAGAGCTTAATCCATTTACATTTAAAATAATTATTGATAAGGAAGAAATTCTGTCATTATGCTACTTGAGACACCTTATAACTTCCTTCTCACTCCTTTAGTTGTTATTTTTTGTGTTTATTTGAATTTTTTGTAGTGAAATGTTTATATTTCTTTATCTTTTCCTTTGGTATACCTTCCGTAGCTATTTTCTTTTTGATTACCACATCAATTACATTTAAATAACAGCCTAAATTTATAACATTCTAGTTTGAATTTATACCAGTTTAACTTCAATAACATATAAACTGAACATAAAACAAACTGTAAAAGAACAGCCCCATTCTTACCCCTTTTTGGTTGTTGGATGTCACAGAATGACATTTTTATATGTTGTGTTCCCTCTATAAAACTAATAATTATTTACAATGCATTAGTCCTTTATGTTGTGTGAAAAATAGTACTTGTACTTAAAAACTAAAGTCACAGCAATATTACCTTTTATACTAAAAATTATTTTCCTTTCTTTAAATGTGTTAATTTCTTAAATCATGTAGAAAACAAAAAGTGAATTAGCTTTTTATTTTATGATTGTCCATGCATTTATCTTTATTGAGATCTTTATTTCTCCATATGAAGGGTAGAATTTATGGCATTTCCCCCCCATATGTGTGTGTGTGTGTTAGTCGCTCAGTTGTGTCCAAATCTTTGTGACCCTATGGACTGTAGCTATTCTGTTCATGGAATTTGCCAGGCAAGAATACTGGAGTTGATGCCATTTCTTTCTCCAGGGTTAAAGCGTCTGCCTGCAATGTGAGAGACCTGGGTTTGATCCCTGGGTCAGGAAGATCCCCTGGAGAAGGAAATGGCAACCCACTCCAATATTCTTGCCTGGAGAATCCCATGGACAGAGGAGCTTGGTGGGCTACAGTCCACGGGTCGCAAAGAGTTGGACACGACTGAGCGACTTCACCTTCACCTTTGTGACTCTATGGACTGTAGCCATTCTGTTCATGGAATTTACCAGGCAAGAATACTGGAGTGGATTTCCATTCCTTTCTCCAGGGCATCTTCTCCACCTAGGGATCAAATCTGGATCTCCCACATTATAGCCATCTGAGCCACCAGGGAAGTTTTTCCCCTATAGTAATATAGTTTTAAGTTGTCAAACATCATTAACATAGTTCATCTTGATAGTGTATCATGGAAGGATATGCCAGTTGAGTTTATATTTACCCTCAGATTACCTCCTACTCTTTCCATCACTCTTCAGTTTTAAAAGTGGGCTTAATCCTAAAGACTGTTCCTGTAATAGCTAATCTTTGGATGAGTGTGGGAGGCTTTAGCAGGAGGTTTGGAGAAGGCAATGGCACCCCACTCCAGTACTCTTGCCTGGAGAATCCCATGGACAGAGGAGCCTGGTAGGCTGCAGTCTATGGGTTCGCTAGGAGTTGGACAAGACTGAGCGACTTCACTTTCACTTTTCACTTTCATGCATTGGAGAAGGAAATGGCAACCCACTCCAGTATTCTTGCCTGGAGGATCCCAGGGGATGGGGGAGCCTGGTGGGCTGCCATCTATGGGGTCGCACAGAGACGGAAACGACTGAAGCGACTTAGCAGCAGCAGCAGGAGGTTAGAAGGTGGGAAGAAAGAAGGAGTCAAAATATTGCCCTCCTCTTTCTCTGCTTATCAGGATAAGGGCTCTGTGTATTCCTTTGTTTCATTTCTCATAGACAGATTAGAGGCGGGGGGTGGGTCTCAGCTTTTGTCAGTTTCCAATTTATCTGCAGCTTTATAATGGTCATGTCTTTCTGATGTTGACTTATGGATTATCTCAAGGTCATCTCTTCAATTTTTTTTTTTTTTAGTATTTTTTTTTTAATTTTACTTTATTTTACTTTACAACACTGTATTGGTTTTGCCATACATCAACATAAATTCACCATGGGTGTACATGAGTTCCCAATCCTGAACCTGTTCATTGTTTAAGTATAACTGATTCTTCACGTTGCATTGATTTGTTACAAATTATTGAAGTCATTTTCCTAGTCAGATCCCAAATGATCATTTTTTTTTTTTTTTACTTTATTTTACTTTACAATACTGTATTGGTTTTGCCATACATCAACATGAATCCGCCACGGGTGTACATGAGTTCCCAATCCTGCTGCTGCTGCTGCTAAGTCACTTCAGTTGTGTCCAACTCTTATCCTACTTGGTATTAAATTATGGATCTCTATTTCCCCCTATTTAGAAAAAAAAAAAGAAATCCAAAAATTGATGGATTTTTCTTTAAACAACTTATTTGGACCAATTCTTTTTTTCTGGAACTGGCCTTTATTCTGTTAGTTATCACAGGGAAAAAATTTTTTATTTGTATAATTATTTTTCCTTAATTTAATTTACATGTATATTATTATAGCATTTCAATTAAAGCCCCCTACCTTTTGTCATTACTTCTCTACCTCTCCTTTAGCTACTTCACAGTAGTATAGAGAAAATTCATGATTTAACCTTGGGCAACAATCTGGAGTTGTAAAGATGAACAAGGAAGCTTATATAAGACTGACACTAATTCTAATACTTGCAGTATGTCTATGATTAACATGCTCCACAGACCCAAATAGCTGATTTATTTGGAATCTTTCTGCCTCTGCTCCAGTGGCAATGAAATAAATCATCAGTCTTGATTATATTTGAAAGGTTTTAGAAAATACAATATGTGATAAAATGTAATTTAGAGATAATACATCTCTTTCTGATTATATTTATTTCAACCACAATGAATATTAGACAAAGTATTAAAACTAATGTATCTTTAACAAACCTATACTTTCCCAGTAACTATGTTGCTCTTTTAGAAAGGGATAAAATCAAAGGCTGTGGTCTTTTTCTTCCCTGGTATAACTTTTGCAATATTAACAATATGAAATTTCCAATTATGTCCCAAAGGAACTATTTAAAAAAAAAAAAAAAAGGAAATGGTAAAGAGCTCCCCAAAGAATTTTCCCTTCATTCAACAGTTTGAAATTGTTTTCTTTCCCCATAATTAAATATTTAATGTGTTGCTGCTATAGAAGAATCATCTTTGTGTTAATGATTCTTCAGTTCAATTCAGTCACTCAGTCGTTTCCAACTCTTTGCGACCCCGTGAACCACAACACACGATGACTCCCTGTCCATCACAACTCCCGGAGTTTACTTAAACTCATGTCCATTGAGTCGGTGATGCCATCCAACCATCTCATCCTCTGTCATCCCCTTCTCCTGCCCTCAATCTTTCCCAGCATCAGGGTTAATGGTCCTAATTATAGATAATTTTCTATATTTTCTAGTGCTAAATTGAAATTTTGGATTATTCATCAAAAGACTGTTTATAAGGTTGATTGTTCAGTTGTACCGCGGTTTCATCTTACAAATCAACTTTTTAATTTGAGGCTATCATAGTGAAAAATGTGAACACATGAGTAGTCTACTCAGTTTTTATTATGCGATTAGGTGTTCAAAAGAAATTGAGAAATTATGTAGCTTGGTTAGAAGTCTTATATTTGTGTCACAAGTTCTGTTTAATGGTTTTTGTGAAGTATTGCTTCAATTCTGTTTCCAAAAAGCAATAAAGCAGAAGTTGTTTTTACAAAGCAGATAGAAAATTGATTCACTGGTGCTGGGCATTTTCCAAGTGTAATGTAGTATTTCCAAACTGTTACATATGTAATAATGGCTCTGCTATTTAAGTAAGCATTTCATTAAATGGGTTGATTTTAGTTCTAAAGCTAGGGCTAGCATCACTGAAAAATGAAGTGGTCAGAAAAATTCAGTCATATAATTTTGTGTTAAAAAAGTCACCGTTCATGTGTATGTGAATCTACCAATTGAAAAGACAGGCTGAACAGTTACACCTCATCTAATTTCATTTCACAAATGAAGGGTTCATTTAAGTACCTCTTTAAAAACTGTAATAAATGTAATAATAAGTTGTAATATCACTCTTGATTATCCATGAGAAGGAAAATAACATATATCATGAAGTTTTTTCCCATACTTTCAGATTTAACCATATTTACATATTAAAATCCTATTTTTCTCAGAGCTGCTCTTATCATTTATTGATTTCTGAATCAAATAGCACAAGAGATTTCTCACTACTTCTACCAGTTCTCTAAGATATGTGAAATCCACATTCTTTCTATCAACTTCTGTTTTAAAAAATCACATTATAATGAATGATTAAAAGTTAACTATTTTAAAATTCTTACCAATTGTCTTCATACTAAAATATATGTCAGTTGTCTTTAAATAACTCATAGGGTTGGATTAGCTTTTCAGAAATTGAAAGAATTTTAGCTGAGGATTTTGACAATAAGCTTCCCAGGTATAGGAAACAAATAAAAGTTAAATGAAAGAGAAGGCAGCTTAGATTTTAAAACTATATTAGCATTTATTTATAATTTTATTAGCCATAAGAGAAAAGCCTTTTCCCCTAAATCAAGTTCTAGCTCAATAGAACTGTAATTGTAACAGAGTAAGAACTGGCACTCAGTTCAAACTTTGTTCAAACTCTGTTAAAATGGTTCACCTTAAAATACAGTCAAAGCAGAAAGTGTGTTACTTTCAGGACTGTCTTGTGTTGCACCAATATGAATACCAGTATTTTTTGTTTGTTTGTTTATTTATTTATTTTAGAAATTTGAAGAAGTGACTGCTCCCCAATAGAAGTGACCTTGCTCTTTTTTAATGGTAATCAGAAGCACTATCCACTGAAGTTTGCCACCTTTTCAGTATATTGCAACCTAGCAAACTAAGAAAGGAAAAAAATGTTCACTTGAGAAGTTCTTTATGGTTTGTTTTTTGTTTGTTTTCTTAGAGCACTGGTTTATTTTATTCTTTAATTCCTCCTCAACCACTAGGGTCAGGAATATGATTCCAGGGAAATAGGTATTATAAAAGTCAAAGTTAAAAAAGGGCAGTATACACATTGCTTATATAGTCTTACCTCATGCTGAACTTAATTAAGAGAAAAGCAAATTGAGGTGCAGCAGATGAATAAGCATTTACCTCAAGCATGGGTTCTTCAGTTTGAGTAGTAAACCCAGCAAGGTAGTATCCTAGAGTCCAGACAAGTCTTGGCAAACTTTTTTAAAAGTTCTAATACCTATTTTCTTACTTGGTTTCAACAAATTTAAGCCCTCTTTCCTATTACAATTCCTACTCCCATTTCCTCTGCAAATATTTTTGAAATATATATATATATTTAAATTAATTAATTCATTTTTATTGGAGGCTAATTACTTTACAATATTGTGGTGGTTTTTGCCTTACATTGACACAAATCAGCCATGGGTGTTCATGTGTCCACCATCCTGAACCTTCCTTCCACCCCCCTTCCCACCCATCCCTCTGGAAATATTAATAATTAGATTTTATAAGTTAACTGACATTGTATAAACTTCTCAAATTAGAGTAAATCAACTGTAATTTGGACTCCTGGGGTGGTTCTATAATAAAGAACCCTCTTGAAATGCAGGAGATGCAGGTCTGATCCCTGGGTTGGGAGGATCTCCTAGAGGAGGAACTGGCAACTCACTCCAACCATTCTTGCCAGGGAAAAATCACATGAACAGAGGTGCCTGGCAGGCTATAGGGTTGCATAGTGTTGGACAGGACTAAAGTGACTGAGCACACACATAACTGTAATTTAGGTTTCTTAGCCTCTTTTCCACATAGTATAACATTTTTTTTTTTTTTACTAGTACATATCATAAATTCTTTCACTCTTTGAGAATCAGCCTGGGTTACCTGGTCCTCTCCCTTAAAGAATTCAGAACATAATAGAGCAAATATTTCCTTAGAATTCATAACTAATTTTTTTGAGCAGTAGATTGAGAGAAAAATATGGTCACTATATGACAGAATAAGATCAAAGGGTAACATATTTTCTAATAATACCCACATGGATTCCTAAGGGAACAATTACGATCATAAAGTCTCTGTCCAATCAATGAATAAATCCATTGTACTTTAAATTAGCCTACTTGGAATTATTTTACTGAGAAAAATTAAGCCTCTTCTAAGCAGTGGGGATTGGTATGATGTCATGGTCATCAGCATAATTATCAGTAAGGAGATTCATATCCTATATGTGATTCCTTAGGAAACTGTATATGAACTCTGATTCAACTTCTCAATCAAGAAGAGAGGATAGCGATATTTGTCTCTTCTATAAAAGACACCAGTCTAGTACAAATTATATTATTTTTTGGATGTGTGCTTTCACAATAATGACTGAAAATAAAATATTCCACCAGGCTTTTTGCTCTAGTATTACCTAAAATCCAGGAAATGTTTTACATTTAGCTGTCGGCAAATATAGAAAAGAAACCAACATCTCCCATTTCTTGCTCTTTTCCATCCATGCCTAAACACCTTGATATTTCAAGGACAAAAGTCCTTTGGAAACATGAAATTATAGCCAGAGAGAAATAGCTATATGAAGACAATATGGCACCAAAGCCACATAAATCACTGGACTGATGTTTTCCAATGAGATGAATATGATACTCTCAAGAATCCTTTCCTTTCTTAAGAAGGAAAAAAACTGTGAGATGGGGGAAATGGAGCTGGAAAGAGATACCTAGTTAGGAGGAAAAAGCACTTCAGGTTACCAGTAGGGAAATACATATTAAAATACAGTGCTATTACATAAAGCCTTTACTCACAAAGATCAAAAGCTGCTAAAGAACAGAAAGGGAATTCCTCATTTCAAATAGCCTACGTCTAAGAGAAAAACCTAGAAAAAAATTATATAAGTTGCCCAAAGGAAAAAAAGAATCATTTCCAAGGCAAGAAAGTGTGTGTACATTTGTCAGCTAACTAAGCAGAAATGTTCCACTCAGACTACACCCTTCAGGTAGAGTGAGAAATGGTGTGCTGAATATCCAATGTTTAGAACAGTACCTCTACTATATGACTCAACTGAGTGAATGTTTCTTTCATATATAGTCCTACTTTTTTTTTTTTTTTAAGAATATCCAACTTACTATACTAAGGCAATGTTAATGCAATTTTTATCACAACTTGGGTTGGCTGTTTGTACTAAGATTATTCTTCAGAAGCTATGGAATTACTTACTACATTGTGTTCTGATACCTAAATATCAAAGTCATTTCCTAAGCAAAGTTATATGACATAGATCTCATATAAAGTAAAATGAGTGAATTTGATCACTTGCCTAAATTGATCAATTCTGGTACAGACATAGATAAACTAGATAGATTTTGGCCCGACTTGAGGCAGTGAGAGAAAACACACCGTAATCTAACAAGTGCTTAAAGAAGACTAAACAAAGAGATAAGGTAACCAAGGACAGTCCCCCTTTCTGGTTTTTCAACTTTATTATTCTTTGATGCTTTTGAACTGTGGTGTTGGAGAAGACTCTTGAGAGTCCCTTGGATTGCAAGAAGATCCAACCAGTCCATCCTAAAGGTGATCAGTCCTGGGTGTTCATTGGAAGGACTGATGCTAAAGCTGAAACTCCAGTACTTTGGCCACCTCATGCAAAGAATTGACTCATTGGAAAAGACCCTGATGCTGGGAGGGATCAGGGGCAGGAGAAGGGGATGACAGAGGATGAGATGGCTGGATGGCATCACCAACTCAATGGACATGAGTTTGAGTGAACTCCGGGCATTGGTGATGGACAGAGAGGCCTGGGATGCTGTGATTCATGGGGTCGCAAAGAGTCAGATACAACTGAGCAACTGAACTGAACTGATTCATTTATAGAGCAAATATATACTGAACACCTATTACGTGACTGGCATTAAGGAAATGGCAGTCAATTTTCCTAGGTGGCGCAGTGGTAAAGAATCTGCCTGCCAATGCAGGAGACACAAGAGACATTGGTTTGAACCCTGGTTAGGAAAAATCCCCTGGAGAAGGAAATGGCAACCCACTCCAGTATTCTTGCCTGGAAAATTCCATGGACAGAGGCACCTAGCAGGCTACAGTCCATTGGGTTACAAAGAGTCAGACATGACTCAGCAACTGTGCACACACGAGACAACTGGAACTGTGATGGCTGTGGTAGGGTTGATGATCATGAATATTATTATAACGATTTGTTAGTTAATTGTTATAATTCAACAAAGTGGATTCTACTACTATTACCATTTTACAGATAAGAAAATTGAGACAAAAAATTAAATACCTTGCTCTGGGTCACACAAATAGAAATGAGAGAAAAAATAATTCCTGGCCCAACTCTTTATTCTTAAACTACTTTCCCACCACAGCCACTATAATAAAGACTATATATTATCAAACTCTGAGTCACACCTTTCATAAACATTATCTTATTGAACATTCAATGAAAATGTAGTGGGCTCAGTATTATTCATCTGGAGTAGGGTTATCTCAATACTCCAGTACTGAAAAAGTTTGAAAAACTAAAATAAAGTAGGGAGATTCAGAGTAATGGTGAGAACTTCTTTGACAAACCCCCTTCCCTTCCCCTTTTTTAAGATAGAAATCTGCCTAAGAAACTTGTTATCACACTGAGATGCTAGAAATGTCTTTTTCTAGAAAGTAACAAGGCCTAAAACTTGTTATCTTCCCTGAAGTTTCTATCTGGAGGCCCAGATTTTAAACCAATACAATCTGATTCCAATATATCAGAGTCCACCACTATCACAAACCCTCTTAAAGTCTGCAAATACACCTACAGATACCGAATCAAAGTTAGGAGAAACCATGGCAGAGACTTTCAGGTCATCTTCTCTCTCAGTCAGGGGCCAAACATCTGTAATTTTAAGAGAAAAAAAAAAAAGATATTTAATCATAAAGTAAAAATTGCTATATAAGGTTGTTTTAAGATTTATCTATACCTTATATCAAAAGACAATCCCATAAATGTATTTACATGTTGAAAAAAAATGATGCAATACAGAATGAAAAGCTTTTCCCTCTTTGTTACTGTAAAGAAAAACTGTCTTTTTTTCCCAAAGATACGAGCTAAGATGTGACCCACTGACTGACCTATGTTAGGAATTTCAATTCCCTCTCCTTAGCTACTGTTAGAAGCCCAAAAGAGTATAACCCATGAGAATATACTGGCTATAACTGCTGGGAGAAATATCAACAACCTCAGATATGCAGATAACACCTCCCTAATGGCAGAATGCGGAGAGGAACTAAAGAGCCTCTTGACGAAGGTGAAAGAGGAAGAGTGGAAAAACTGGCTTAAAACTCAACATTCAAAAAACTAAGATTGTGGCATCTTAAGATTGTTTGCCATCACTTTGTAAGGAAATGGCAACCCACTCCAGTAGTCTTGCCTGGAGAATTCCATGGACAGAGGAGCCTGGCGGGCTACAGTCTATGGGGTCACAAAGAGTTGGACACAACTAAGCAACTAACACGCACACACACATACATGGCAAATAGATGAGGAAACAATGGAAACAAGGGCAGATTTTATTTTCTTCGGCTCCAAAATCACTGCGGATGGTGACTACAGCCATGAAATTAAAAGACACTTGTTCCTTGGAAGAAAAGCTATGACAAACCTAGACAGCATATTAAAAAGCAGAGACATCACTTTGCCAACAAAGGTCCATAAACTCAAAGTTATGGTTTTTCCAAAAGACATATATGGATGTGACAGTTGGACCATAAAGAAGGCTGAGTGCCGAAGAATTTATGTTTTTGAATTACGGAGCTGGAGAAGACTCTTGAGAGTCCCTTGGACAGAAAGGAGATCAAACCAGTCAATCCTAAAGGAAATCAACCCTGAACATTCATTGGAAGGACTGATGTCAAAACTGAAGCTCCAATCCTTTGGCCATCTGATACAAAGAGACGACTCATTGGAAAAGACCCTGATGCTGGGAAAGATTGAAGGCAGGAGGAAAAGTGAGTGAATGAGATGGTTGGATGGCATCATCAACTCAATGAACATGAGTTTCAGCAAACTCTGCGAGATAGTGAAGGACCAAGAAGCCTGGCATGCTGCAGTCTGTGGGGTTGCCAAGAGTTGGACACAGTTTAGCAACTGAACAACAATAACAACAAATCAAAATGTAAAATTCACATACCCTGTGACCTAACAATTCTATTTTCAAACATTTACCCAATACTCATGTCCAAGGGGTTTCTCTGTTGCTGGTAATTATCAAAAACAAAACAGCCTAAATCTAAGTTATATTTCTATTAATAGGGAAATAGTTAACTAAGTTATGGTATTATCAATACCGTGCAATGGTCCAAAACCCAAAACTGTTAAAAGTGCTATCTATCTTTATATACTGACAAGGAAAGAACTCCAAGATATGCTATTGATCTAAAAAAGCAAGATGTAGTACAGTGTCTCTAATATACACATATTTGTGTAAAAACAATTATATAAACAGAAAACTTTCTTAAAGAATACACAAAACTATTAATAAAGGTTACATTGAAACACTGTAGTAGAAGTAAGACCTGGGTTTTATGCTTTCAGTACTGATTGAATTGTTTTTACCATGTTCATTTTATCTTCAACTTAAAATTTCATAATTTCAAAAACATTTATAGTACATAATGAGATATTATGAACAAGCCGTAGAGACCCTAAACAAGAAACATAAATAATACATATGCACATACATACGTCTATATATACATACATAGGGCTTCCCTGGTGGCTCAGCTGGTAAAGAATCCACCTAGAATGCGGGAGACCTGAGTTTGATCCCTGGGTTGGGAAGATCTCCTGGAGAAGGGAACAGCTGCCTACTCCAGTATTTTAGTATCCTGGGCTTGAAGAATTCCATGGACTGTGTAGTCCATGGGGTCGCAGTGTCAGAAAGAACTGAGGGACTTTCACTTAATACATAATAATACATATATGTGTGCAGATTATTGGCTGCCCCCCTAACATTCATTCTTCCCTTCTCCTCCTCCTTTGTGGTAGACCCCTAATTCTGCTGATTCACTTCCATCTAATTCACTTCCATCGAATTCCCCTAATTCACTTCCATCTTAATCACTGGATTGGTCAAATCTAAGCATGGCGATTTCATTCCCCTGACCTTTTGTTATTTCAGGCCTGAGCGTGGAACCTAATCCTGGCATATGTGAGGTGAGAACTGGTGGGAGTTGGGATGCTGGTATGTGGTTCTGGGAAAGTTATTCCTCCCTAATAAATGGGGAGACTTGGGAGAAATATCTGTCTCCTTCCCTGGAAATCATATTTGTACATGTTGCCTGGAACTGCTGAAATAACCTTGTGACCTTGAGAGGGAACATCCCCCAAACCCTGAAGATGGCTGACTGAAAATACAGAAAGCATTTGGATGATGTCACATGAAATCTGTTGTCTCACAAAGAGAAGAACTGCCTACAACCGCCACCAGACATTCTCACCAAAATGGCAATATTTGGAATAGGATTTTCCACAACATAGAGCACAAAAGGTTGCTCATTGCCCACCCAGTAATGAATCTTTGGTTCTTCTTTATTAAAAGAGGAGTCCAATTTTATCCTAAGCTTGGAGCCTAATCCTGCATTCAACCCAAGTGTTCAAACAAAACACTAAATTTCCCAGCCTCTTTTGCAACTTGGAGCGGCCAGTGAGATATGAGCAGAAAGTGTTCAGGGTGTGGCTTCCAGCAAAGATCCTCAAGTGGGCTGACTCAGCTGCAGATGTGAGGCAGGAGTTCCAGAAGCCATCCTGAACCAACAGAAGACCCGGGTGAGAAGGACTCAAAAGTCCCTCATGACAGTGGAACTGCCAAACCAACCCTGGACTGCTCATTACTGGACTTCTTTTCCATGAGAAAGAAGTAAACCTCTGCCTGTTTAAGCCACCTTATTTGGGTATTCTGTTATAGACAGCCGGACATAAGTCTGAACAGCACAATTTCCAAAAGGGTTACCAAGCACGAATGTTTCTACCGCTCAATGGTAGAAGCAACTTAAGTTATCCCAGACATATTTCAAATGGGTGCAGACTTTCAGTTATATGCCTATATCTTACTGCTCTCTTTTCCTTCCTGAAGACATGCTGTGTGGGAGTCTATGTCAATACTGTACTCATTCCTTCATACTTATCCCAAAGAAAGAACATATCAACTATCTAAATAAATCATAAGGAAAGGAGAAAGTGTCTGCTAACAAATGTTGTTGACTACTGGTAACAGAAATGCAAGACAGGATTCTGACTAATGAGTTGAATATGAAAAGCTTCAAAATCCATAAGCCATACAGAAATTGTTACTATTGATATTATTTCATGCTTATAACATACATTCCTCATATAACTTACACACATAAAATCAGCTTCAAAAACACTTTTACTATGGTAGATAATATACACCATGTGTACAACAAAATGTATTCTATAAATTGGCTTTATATTTTGCTGCAATTATGGCTTTGAAGAAATAAAAAAAAAAAAACTTTAAGTGCTGAACATAACCCACAAGACTGAAATGAACATTTTTTTTTGCAAGTTAAAGTCACTCTACTAAAATAGGTGGCATTTAAATGAATAATGAGGTCATCAAAAAGTTCAGAGTTTTAACTTCTCATAATCTGCTATAGTGAAATGATTTGGTGCTTTTATATAATTATAGGTATTTTAATGAACAAATACACCACAATTTTATAAGTGCAAAAAATAGTAAATTTTTTCCATATTCCAGAAATAAACTATGTTAAAAGTCTCTCCTTTTTTTTTTTTAAAGAGTCTTTGTTTCATTTTTATGAATAAAATCAAATGATGGTGGCAAAGAAGGGGCAGAGAACTTCAAATATTAACTTTGAGGTTATGTAAATAAACTTTGCACTCAAGTCTGTGGGTTCATCCCTAGCTTAATTAGCAGTTATTTTAATATATAAAGAAGAATCAGGGTAATGACAAGTAAAATAGCCTGTCCCTGGGTGAAAAGACTGGAGTACTCAAGGGCATCATTTTGGCCACCAAAAAGTAACTTAGCTATAAGGGATTTTTCTGAGAAATGTTTTACATAATCAAGTGTTAATCAAAATATCATTAGCACATTGTTTATAGAAATGCCACAATCTCAAGACACAAAACTTGGAGAGAAGAGTTACATTAAATTTAATGAACTCTGCAAATTTCATGTTTCATACACACATATACACACACACACACACGTATATGCCACTCTTCCCCAATTATATTTTTTTCTAATTATATTTTTAAATGACAAAATGAGACTTATATTCCATTATTCTCAAAACACTAGTATCAAAAATGGGAAACATGTACATTGCAATATGAACACCCAATTTTAACTATTCTCTATTTGACCAGAGGGTGCTGACAACAAATGGGTTTTTAAATATTTGGAGATACCTAAAAGACCCAAGTTTCATTTGTTTACTTTCAGAACTTTCTAAGAGAAAGTGTAAAACCAAAACAAAACAATTTTATTTTAATATTCACATTTTGAAATATATAAATTCCTCTGAATCTCTCTTGGTAATATAGACTCAAAAATACATAACTCTAGGAAAGTGATTGGACCAGGATTAAGATTGGCTCTGTTGTTTTGGTTGGCTTTTGATGCTCTGCTTCTTTTATTATTCCTACTTGTTTTAACATTTCTTTTATGTGAAAATAGTCCATATTTTTTCTCATTAAAAAAATACTTTTACCTGACCCTGAGAAGAGAACTCAAAGTAATGCTTTTCACATGTCCAACTCAAACTCCAGGATTGGTGTTTTGTTTCTCCTTTTAATTTATAATAAAATTATACCCTTGTGAATCCCAAAGTAAGATAATACTGAGTTATACAAAACTCAGGAACTGAAAATATCATCAGCCTCTGAGTCACTAGAAATCAGCATACCACAAGCTACACTCCATTTGGATGGCTAATTAACTACAAACATAAATTATCTCACTGGGCTGCAAATGACTACACTTTTAGTAATAAAGTGGGAACTCATGTACTGCTCTGGTTTCCTTTAAAAGAAGCAACTAAAATTTTTTCAGGGATATTAGAAGTTAATAAATGATCAGTCTAAACTTAATGTTCTTCTAAAGGCCTAAAATCACTACCTGAAGAAATATATGTTCCTTTCTTAGGGTTTAAAGAAAAAAACCTAGAGAGCACTGTCTGTGAAACACATTAACAAAAGTATTAACTTAAATAGGACATATCTTTCAGAAGCTATAATATACAAATTAAGCACAAAGACTAGTATGTTAAAGAGCAATGCTGTTTTTACAAAAATGACTTTAATTAAGCCTGGGGGAGAAAATCAACACATACAAAATACTATACATATACAAAATAATATAAATTTTACAATGAATATTATAATAGAAAGCTGAAAATGAGATACCTTGTGATTTGTTAACATTTTTGATGACTTTCTGAAGTTCTTTCAACTCCATATCAAGTTCATCATAGTTCAGTTCTCTAGATTCAACTTTTGGAGCTTGGAACAAAGAAGGATCTGTCCCCAGGTATGAACACTGCAAATGACCGTCATCACTCAGAGTGACTATCACTCCCTTTAAATCACTTTTAAAAAAAAAAAAGGAAGAGAAAATGAGACATAATTTAAAATGTTCAATGGATTTAGACTTGGCCAACTACACTTTCATTCAATTCAGCTTCAACATACCATTAAGAAAATGGAGGAGGCCGTTAAAAGAACTGTGGGCCCTTCTCTTTTCCTTTTGTTTCTCTCTACCCTAGGGACATATGCTCCCCCTCCCTCCCCAGGTCCACTCACCATGGCTTCCTTCACGTGCACTCCTACTCAAGGAGCTCTCTGGTCTGTTCTCTTTCCCTTCACTTTTAGACAGAAGTCTCCCTTTCTCTCACTCACTAGCTCATTCCCCATCACTCTTATCATCCTGATGATCTCTTTTCCTCCCCACTCTTTCACCCTTTTTTTTTCTCTCTTAAAGTCTCCCTTATCTCTGTTATTCTCTAGAAAACAGCCATAATATATAAATTATAGATAACTTAAGCATAAATGNTTCTCTCACTCACTAGCTCATTCCCCATCACTCTTATCATCCTGATGATCTCTTTTCCTCCCCACTCTTTCACCCTTTTTTTTTCTCTCTTAAAGTCTCCCTTATCTCTGTTATTCTCTAGAAAACAGCCATAATATATAAATTATAGATAACTTAAGCATAAATGTTTAAAAATAAAAGTTGTATGTTTTCTTGAACTTACTACAGAAGTAGATGAAATGATACTATTTGCTTCCTCCCCATCCTGCTCAGAGGGAAAGAAACTCAATATTGTCATGAGTCATTTTGAACTGATATACAATGACTTTGTTTGTTGTGTTTTCTACTGGCCTTTGATTTTTACAAAAGTTTTCCAACCCTATTATAAAGGTTAAATATTAATCCAAAACAACAGAAAACTTGAGAGAGACAATAACTTGGAAAAAAAATGTGGTTATTCATCTGAAGGAAAGGAGTTAGTATATATATATAAGGGTCTAGGACTCATTCAGAACAAATAAGAATTTTTTAATTCTTTTGGTCATGAAAAAATGTAGCTCATTAATCTAAAAGTTCAGCTTGACTAAGAGTAAACACTATCATTGCTCAATCCATCCCATAAGGTGGCCACCAGCAACTTAACCATCTGCTTTAAACACAATATTCCTACCCAATCTTTCTCCAGGGCCTATACATAATTCTGTACTGTGACTTCATAATAATAAAAAAAAAAAAATTGGTATCACTGATTCAACAGATTAAAAAACTAGCTAAAAACTAAAAGGATACTTAGGTTCTAGCTCTAACTCTGCCCAATGTAGCTGAGTCAACTTGGTGAAGTCTTCCTAAATGCCCTTATTTCTGAAATGAGAAGGTGAAAGTAGGTGATCCTCAAAGGTCTTTAAGTCGAACAAACTTGTTCTGCCCATCTAGCTCAGAAAATAAATACTGCCAAATAAAATCATTTTCCTAAAATAAAATGTTTTCACCCCTACAGAGCCTCTGGACCTGACCTTTTCTTTTCAGGCAACTGAAGACACCTAGTGGCCACAGAAATCTCAACTTCCAGCTCAGACAAACTCATTTCAAGAGGGCAAACCTCTGTCCCTATTAAGTTAGACTGTTCCCCATTCTACTCAGACCTACTAAAGTCTGGGAACACAATAAGTCCTAAGGAAACACTAGGAAACTAAAAGGCAGAGGTTCTCAGATAATGTGGTAATCATCAACTCTTTGAATCCAAAAGGATTATATCCATTTCATCTTCACCCTTTGAGTGGTCCATTATAAAGGAAACCTAGCATGAGCCAATATAAGTATACCTTACTATCCAAATTTATTTGGTCTTTGAACTGGATAGCTTATTAGAGAATCAGTTACATCCCACTGTTTTAGATGGCAAAAAGCAATAATTTAAACCCAGGGATTTATCTAAAAATTTATCTGAACCTATTAAGTTTCTGAGTTCAGACAGAGTTTGATACTGGTATATACACATATTTCCTTCAGTGTCTCCAAAGGAAAAAATTCTTTACTGATGTTTTGAGGTGTTCAAAAGGAAAAGAGAGGAGCCAGGATCTTTCCTTACTGAAAGAGCTTACCAAGGGTCTCCAGAATGCCTTCACAGTAAATTATAAAACTTAAGCAATTTACTTTTTTCTAATCATTGGCATTAGAGCCATTACATACAATTTGGATCAAATAGCAAAAACTTAGAATAGCTGAATTCATTTAACATTGCATGTTTTATTCCATAGTAACACTAATACAAGCTCTAAAAACTTTAGAATAAAGGAGTGAAGTTTCTGTCTATGATGGGACAGACAGTTTGACACAGGCCTATATATAGTACTACTTAACATATAAGTAATGTCATCATTCGTTATCTTAAACACAAAGGAAAAATTTTAATATACATATATATCATTTCTAAAGTTAAGCCCAATTTAAGTATAAAGCCCAAATTAAACAGAAAAACAAGATTTTTTAGTGTAAGGTGTAAAAATGTAAAAAATGTATTTTTTACATTTTTTATGTTAAAAAATCAATATATTTTAAAAAACCTTTCTACTTAAAAAATACCTTCTTACACAATATTTATTGTCCATGTGACAATGTGTAAAGTGTTGTGAGTGATAGAATTTTATGCTGGAAGATGTCATCAAGTAGACCAAGTACTGTGTACCCCGTTACTTACACATTTAAAGTAGAGTTAACTCTGCCAAATTAAGTCTCAGGATTATTACTGGTCCTTGAAATACATCAGCTAAATCAAGGAACCAGAATAATGTATTTTACAAGGACTCAAGGTCAAAGATGTTATATTACTAGGACATAATAATTTTGTGATTTTAGCAATGGAGCATGAAATTAAACAATAGAGCTAGCTCAGGAATCTGAAAGTAATTGTTTCATCATTCAGTAAACAGATCCTGGCCCTACCAATACATTTAAACAAAATTCCAGATGGATTTTAAAAGTTAAATTTAAAAATATGAAACTACAAAAATATTTATCTGCCCTTGAGATGGAAAGAACTTTGCTGTGAAAAAGCAATAGAGGAAACTACAAAGCAAAGGATCTCTAAATTAAACCACAAAGAAAGTTTTAAACTTGTTATATGCTTTAAAAATAACATCATGGTAAAAAGAACAAAAGACAAACTGGGGAAAACCTTGGCAACCAACATAAAATATATGATTTAAGTTGAACTGTATGAATTTGTGGATATTCACTGTTTTTGACCTATAAACATTTTTTTATATTTTCATCTAACATGTAAAGAACTCTTACAAATCAATGAAAATATGAGTACAGCCGCAAAGAAAAAGATCGAAGGGAATATAGAATTCACTTGAATCAGCTACTTAAAGGTTGAGTAATCTATGGAATTAAAAACTTTCTAGTTCTTTTTCTGACAAGACAAAGCTATAAAATTAACAATCTGAAAGTATTTGAAATACTCAAAAAAATAAAAACGAACACTTTCTTTTACTAATACAATAGAAACAAATGAATAATAGCTTTAAAAACAAATGAAAAGAACATGCATTGAATCAAATGGTTTCTTGTCCAACTGCACCTTATACAAAATAGAAATATTTCAAGCTCTCAAATCTTCAGTGTGGTTTTTATTATGAGATATAGATATCACAGAAATCTTAAAAACTTAAATACTACTTATTGTACTCAATTTTTACTCTGCCTCAATACAGAGGACATGATTTAAAGGCAATTCCCTTACGCACAGCAGGAAGACTCAATGTAGGCAGTCCTTCCTTAGCCCCAACAGGCTAGACTTGATCACTTGAACATATTTTGAGTCACTTTGTAATCATTTGTTTAAGATATGTTTATTAAGCATCTAGGCTTCCCTGGTGGCTCAGAGGTTAAAGCGTCTGCCTCCGATGCGGGAGACCCGGGTTCGATCCCGGGTCGGGAAGATCCCCTGGAGAAGGAAATGGTAACCCACTCCAGTATTCTTGCCTAGAGAATCCCATGGACACGGAAGCCTGGTAGGCTACAGTCCACGGGGTAGCAAAGAGTCGGACACGACTGAGCGACTTCACTTTATTAAGCATCTGCTATACCAGAGTTACAAAGGCAAATAAGATACGGTGCTGACTCCATAAAAAAAATTCTGGTCTAATTGCAAAGGAAAACCTATTTAAAAAAATAGCAATTGCAACAGAACATGTCAGATGCTATATGAAGAGTGCAGTATAATGACCATACATGAAACAGCAGAACAAGTCTTCACTGGGCAAAGGATGCAGAAGCTAGATCCTGACTTATAAGTAGATTCTCAGAGATTTAAAAAAAGAAAAAGAAAAAAGTGAACAGACTAAAGGCAGAGGACTCTGGCCTTGATGAACTCTTTCTATCCCATGACTTTAAATACCCTTTTTGTGCCAGCTCCATTTATATCTCCAAACAGACCTCTCACTCGAAGTCGAACTGTGTACATCCAGTGGCCTACTTGATATCTCCACTTGGAAGGTGAATAGATATCTAAAGCTGGACATGGCTACAGCTGAGCTCCCAATTTTGGCTGCTTCTCTCCAATTTAAGTAAGTTATTCTTTAAGCCTTTCCTCTTTCCAAGAAAAGGAAATGTATTACAAAAGCAGTGAAACTAAGAAGCTCAAAGTGGTTAGATTGAAGAAAGTTCAGAGGGATATAGAAATTACATGGGCTTCCTAGGTAGCTTAGTGATAATCTGCCTGCCAAATCAGGAGACACAGGTCCATCACCGGGTCGGAAGATCCCCTGGAGAAGGGAGTGGCAATCCACTCCAGTATTCTTGCCTGGGAAATCTCAGACAGAGGAGCATGGCAAGCTACAGTCCATCGTGTCACAAAGACTCAGACACGACTCAGTGACTAAACAATCACAACAGAATTACATACAGTAAAATCTTACAGGCCCTTGCTCTGTTAAAAATTGTGAATTTTATACTTAAAAAATAAGAAATCACAAAAGGCTTTAAAGTAGAAGAGTGAGAAGCACCAAGATCTGATTCATCTTTGACAAAGATCTATTCTAATTGCTTGTGGAGAGACCACTCTGGGTGGGGTTAATACAGGAAGGACAGGCAAGAACAATGAGAATGAAGAAAAGGGAAAGATAAAAACATATTTAGAAGATATAATCACATTATCTCACTTAATCACCCCAATAACCTTATGAAGAGAGGTTTCATATGCCTTCATTTTACAAAAAATAAAAAAAAAAGAAGAATGAAGCCCTGGAAAAAAACAGAAAATAATAGAGACTGGTTACTAGGAGATAATAAGCACAGCTGCAAAAAGCTGCAGAATTTCTGGCATCAGATATGAAATTTCCATTTCTATATAGCTGCCCTCAGAAGGCAACAAATGACACTTCATACAAAATGATTTTTTAGAGTGGATTATATATTCAGCAAATATTAAATGCTAAGAAACAAAATGATTTGACATTTAACTGAACTGTACTTTAAATGAAGTACAGAAGAGCTTTTATTCAAACAAAATGCCTAAGTATTCAAGAGTCAAATATGGCAAATAAAAAACTAAAAGAGACAAATTCTCCAAGGTCATGTGAATGATATTAGTTTTAATCTACAAAACTAAATACAAAATGATCACAGTTAGTTCCTCTCATTGAGATTGGTGCAAAAGTAATTGCTATTTCAGACCATGAATTTTAAATCATTATAACTAGGCTCAAACATATTTTTATTAATCAAAATAGGAATCATTATCATCACATATTTTTGCCAATGAGAAATGTTTGTTTATTCCTGTAGCATCCAAATCTATGTTTCGGCAAAAACAGAAATATAAACCAATGGAACAAGATAGAAAGCCCTGAAATAAACTCATGCACCTATGGGTACCTTATTTTTGACAAAGGAAACAAGAATATGCAATGGGGCAAAGACAGCTTCTTCGATAAGTGGTGCTGGGAAAACTGGACAGCTACATGTAAAATAATGAAATTAGAACAATTCCTAACCATACACAAAGATAAACTCAAAATGGACTAAAGACCTAAATGTAAGACCAGAAACTATAAAACTATTAGAGGAAAGCATAGGTAGAACAGCCTATGACATAAAGCAAAGAAAGATCCTCTATGACCCACCTCCTAGGGTGATGCAAATAAAAACAAACATAAACAAGTGGGACCTGATTAAACTTAAAAACTTTCGCACAGCAAAGGAAACTATAAGCAAGGTGAAAAGACAACCCTCAGAATGGGAGAAAATAATAGCAAATGAAACAACTGACAAAGGATTAATTTCCAAAGCAGCTCATACAAGTCAATACCAGAAAAACAACCAACCCAATCAAAAAGTGGGAAAAAGACCTAAACAGACATTTCTCCAAAGAAGACATACAGATGGCTAACAAACACATGAAAAGATGCTCAACATCGCTCATTATTAGAGAATTGCAAATCAAAACTACAATGAGATATATCCTCAAACCAGTCAGAATGGCCATCATCAAAAAGTCTACAACAATAAGTGCTGGAGAGGGTGTGGAGAAAAGGGAACACTCTTGCACTGTTGGTGGGAATGTAAATTGATACAGCCACTATGGAAGATGGTATGGAGACTCCTTAAAAAAATAGGGATAAAACCACCATATGACTCAAAAATCCCACTCCTAGGCAAATACCCTAAAGAAACCAAAATTGAAAAAAACACATATACCCCAACGTTCATTGCAGCATTATTTACATAGCTAGAACACAGAAGCAACCTAGATGTCCATCGACAGATGAATGGATAAAGAAGTTGTGGTATATAAACAATGGAATAATACTCAGCTATAAAAAGGAATGACTTTGAATCAATTCTAAAGAGGTGGATGAATCCAGAACCTATTATACAGAGTGAAGTAAGTCAGAAAGAGAAAGATAAATGTAATATCCTAACACATATATATGGAATCTAGAAAGATGGTACCAAAGAATTTATTTGTATGACCACATTACTTTGCCAAAAAAGGTCCATCTAGTCAAGGCTATGGTTTTTCCAGTAGTCATGTATGGGTGTGAGAGTTGGACTATAAAGAAAGCTGAGCACAGAAGAATTGATGCTTTTGAACTGTGGTGTTGGAGAAGACTCTTGAGAGTCCCTTGGACTGCAAAGAGATCCAACCAGTCCATCCTAAAGGAGATGGGTCCTGGGTGTTCCTTGGAAGGACTGATGTTGAAGCTGAAACTTCAATACTTTGGCCAGCTGATGTAGAAAGCTGACTCATTTGAAAAGACCCGATTCTGGGAAAGATTGAGGGCAGGAGGAGGAGGGGACAACAGAGGATGAGATGGTTGCACAGCATCACCAACACAATGGACATGGGTTTGGGTGGACTCTGGGAGTTGGTGATGGACAGGGAGGCCTGGCGTACTGCGGTTCATGGGGTCGCAAAGAGTCGGACACGACTGAGCGACTGAACTGAACTGAACTGACTAGACAGACCTTTGTTGGCAAAGTAATGTCTCTGCTTTTTAATATGCTGTCTAGCCTGGTGGGCTGCTGTCTATGGGGTCCCACAGAGTTGGACACGACTGAAGTGACTTAGCAGTATCAACAGCAGCTTGGTCATAACTTTCCTTCCAAGGAGTAAGCGTCTTTTAATTTCATGGCTGCAATCACCATCCGCAGTGATTTTGGAGCCCAGAAAAATAAAGTCAGCCACTGTTTCCACTGTTTCTCCATCTATTTGCCATGAACTGATGGGACCGGATGCCATGATCTTCGTTTTCTGAATGTTGAGCTTTAAGCCAACTTTTTCACTCTCCTCTTGCACTTTCATCAAGAAGCTCTTTAGTTCTTCTTCACTTTCTGCCATAAGGGTGGTGTCATCTGCATATCTGAGGTTATTGATATTTCTCCCGGCAGTCTTGATTTCAGCTTGTGCTTCCTCTAGCCCAGCATTTTTCATGATGTACTCTGCATATAAGTTAAATAAGTAGGGTGACAATATACAGCCTTGACATACTCCTTTTCCTATTTGGAACCAGTCTGTTGTTCCATGTCCAGTTCTAACTGTTGCTTCCTGACCTGCATACAGATTTCTCAAGAGGCAGGTCAGGTGGTCTGGTATTCCCATCTCTTGAAGAATTTTCCACAGTTTATTGTGATCCACACAGTCAAAGGCTTTGGCATAGTCAATAAAGCAGAAATAGATGTTTTTCTGGAACTCTCTTGCTTTTTCAATGATCCAGCGGATGTTGGCAATTTGATCTCAAGTTCTGCTGCCTTTTCTAAAACCAGCTTACATTATCATATGTAAAATAGATATCCAGTAGGAATTCACTGTATGTCTCAGGGAACTCAAACAGAGGCTCTGTATCAACCTAGAGGGCTGGGATGGGGAGGGAGATGGGAGGGAGGTTCAAGAGGGAGGGGACATATGTATACCTATGGCTGATTCATGTTGAGGTTTGACAGAAAACAACAAAATTCTGTTAAGCAATTATCCCTCAATTAAAAAATAAATTAATTTTTTTTAATCTGTGCTTCAGGATTCAACAAACTCTTGGAAAGTGTTTTTTGCTGGTTGTGGAAGTGTTTTTCCTGCAAAAAGTTGTCAAGGTGCTTGAAGAAGTGGTACTCAGTTGGCAAGAGGTCAGGTGAATAATGGCAGATGAGGAAAAACTGTATAGCCCAATTCATTCAACTTTTGAAGCACTGGTTGTGGAATGTGCAGTCAGTGTAGACACAGATGTTTAGACACTCCACGATGTGTCATGGAGAACAACTGAGCCCTTCTCTGTTGATCAATGACAGCTGCAGGCAATGCAGTTTTCACTGAATCTTGATTGGCTGAGCATACTTCTCAACTGTAATGGTTTCATCAGGATTCAGAAAGTTGTAGTGAATCAGACACCGCCAAACAGTGACCACGACTATTTGGTGCAACTTTGGCTTTGGGAAGTGCTTTGGAGCTTCTTCTTTGTCCAGTCACTGAGTTGGTCATATCTGGTTATCATATAAAATCCACTTTTCATTGTATGTGACAATCTAATTGAGAAATAATTTGTTGTTGCATAGAATAAGACAACACTTCAAAACGAATATATTTTTGATTCGCAGTCAGCACATGAGGTACCAATTTACTGAGCTTTTCACCTCCCCAATTTGCTTCAAATGCCAAATGACCAGAGAATGGTCAACACTGAGTTCTTCGACAACGTCTCCTGTAGTTATAAGAGGATGAGTTTCAGTGATCCTCAGTTGACCATTGTCAACTTCCAATGGCCGGCCAATGAACTCATCATCTTCAAGGCTCTTGTCTCTTTTGAAAAATTTATTGAACCACCACTGCACTGTATGTTCATTAGCAATCTCTGGGCCAAATATGTTGCTGATGTTTCAAGTTGTCTTTGCTACTTTATGACCCATTTTAAACTTGAATAAGAAAATAGCTCAAATTTGCTTTTTGTCTAACATCATTTCCATAATTGAAAATACATATAAAATAAAACAACATGCAGTAGTTCACTAGCAAAAAACAAAGGAAGAAAAGTGCATTAAAATGATGCATAACAAAACCACATTTAAGAATGTATTCCAATATCAAATGGCAAATTTTGACAATGCAAAATGGCAACTACTTTTGCACCAACCTAACAGCTGACAAAACCATTTGAAATTTAGTAGTAAAAGCATATTTGATAGCCATTTAGGAGCTAGTATTGTCAGCAGGTTCCAACTCTAAAGAATAAGATGAAATTTTAAATATCTTTGGATGAGAATTATTAACTGTAAACTATCTGAGTTATAAAGTAGATTCATAGGTATCTACAGAATCGAACAGGGATGTGGCTTTCTGGTTAGTTCTTGTGAAGACATTATGCCTTAAACAAAAGAGAAATAATTTTTATGCTAGAAATACTTCATATTATAATTGCTCTTATGGTTAAGCCAATTTTGGATTCTTTCATGCCTTTGCCAAAATAATACTAAAACAGAAAACAAAAAGTAGGAAGGAACATACTATTCTTCTAGTCTTTTTTATTTACTATTTGCCTCTCATTTCCAGAATTAATTCACATCTGATGTGTAAGCAAGGAAATGATGTCAGTAGAACTGTGAAGCTGATTCATACTGTTTTTCCTATCACCTGAATGTTAGTGCATGGCTATACACAACGCAGCAGCCTTCCACTATTCTTCGTGGCTCGGTCTACAAATATATCCTGGATTGAAAGTGCTTCTTACATGGTTCTCATGATGAGTGTGTATTTTGCTCATTTCGTCCTCCACCCTTTATTCAGATTATCATCATTTTCCTATTTAAAAGTAAGGTCCTATTTTAATATGATTGTTATTTGGGTTTGGTTTTTTTATTTGGTAGGTTTGATTAGGTTTTGTTACTTTCTGGTGCTCTAATTGCCACTGTATAAATTTTAAATGATCTGCCCCGTGACAATTTATTTTTTGTTTTTTAATGACATATAGTTGATTTACAATGTTGTGCCAATCCCTGATGTACACCAAAGTAATTCAGTTTTTCACATACATAATGTTTTAATATTCTTTTTCATTATGGCTTATCCCAGGAGATTAGATATACTTCGCTGTGTTATACAGTAAGAACTGATTGCTTATCCATTCTAAACATGGCAATTTATTTTTATAGCTTCCTTATTAACTTGTAATTTATTACATTATAACATAAATAATTGTAATATTGGAGCCTTTGGGATTTGGAGAACAGGTGTGAAGAAAATCTAGTATGGAGAAAATGAGAGAAGAGAGAGAAAAGTTTAGACTATGTAAGAGAAAGAACAAGCAGCCTGGATACAACATTCAGGGATTAAATAAAGAGGAAAGAAATTCTTGGGAATAAAGTCATCTAAAGATCTTAAACTTTGGTCCTTATAATTACAGAACCAGTGAGGCTTTTGAGCTAGTGAGTGACATCTGCAAAAATATGGTTTTAAAAGATGTACTCTAAAAGATGTTTAAAATAATTCTTACCAAAATGATCCATAAAGCAATATAATCCAAATGAAAATCCTGGAAAGCTTTTTTCTTTTTTTTTGTAGAAACTGATAAGCAGATTTTCACATTTCTACGGAAATGCCAAAAAGACTAGAATGGCAAAACAATAATGAAAAAAGAACAGAGATGGAAGGTTTTCATAATTTGACTTCAAGACATACTATAAATCTAGAGTAATCAAGACAATGCAGTATTGACATGAGGATAAATAGATCAATAGAACAAAAAGGAGACTCCAGAAACAAACCTACACTCATGCAGTCAACTGATTTTCAACAAAGATGCCAAAGGCATTTAATGGGGAAAGGAAAGTCTGTTTAATAAATGGTGTTTGAAGAACTGGGTATCCATATGGAAACAATAAAACTCACAGTATACACAGAAATTAATTTGAGATGGATTACTGAACAAAACATTAACAGTTAAGCCTATAAGTTCTAAAACAAACAAACAAAAAAAACTATAAGCTTTTTAAAGAAAATATAGAACAATATCTTTGTGACCTGGAATAGATAAAAGATTTCTTAGGATGTAGATAATAAAAATCATAAAAGAAAAATGGCAAGTTAGATTTCATATTCAAAGCTTCTTATCAAAAGAACCCTTAAAAACACATAAAGAACTATTAAAATAAATGAAATCACACACACACAACAAACTTAACTGGGAAAAACCTCCACAGCCACTTTACAGAGTAAAGTATAAAACTTGTCAACAAACTAAGAAAAATCCTCAATATTATTAGTCATTAGGAAATGAAAATTAAAATCACTATTAGAAGACTTCCCAGGAGCCAACTCATTGGAAAACACCCTGATACTGGGAAATACTGAGGACAAGAGGAGAAGAGAGCAACAGAGGATGAGACAGTTGAATGGCATCATCGATTCAATGGATATGAGTTTGAGCAAACTCCAGGAGACAGTGTAGGACAGGAACACATGGCATGCTGCAGTCCATGGGGTCGCAAAGAGCTGGACACAACTGTGTGACTGAACAACAACAAATGCCACATAAACACTGATAATTGCTGAAGCTGGACACTGGATACAAGGCAGTTCACAACACCATCCACTTACTTTGTATATATTTAAGCATTTCCATAACAGAAAAGTTGGAGGGTTTAAAAAGAAGCAAATAAAATGCATACATAGATACACAAATATGTATAAAATGATACCAGCAACACTAAATACTTGTAGTGATAATGAATGCAATCTACCTTGACATGACCTGGGACCTGCCTCATACTTGAGCACCCATTCCCACCCTTATTCAACTCTCTCTTTCATTCTGCCCATTTTTCTTTATCAATGTGGTAGATTGCAAATACAGCCCAAATTTTCTCCTGCTATGCATCCACAGCTCTTGCAATGTGACTGAATAGCTTCTTTCATCAAGGATTGCAGCCTAGTCTCTCACCTCTTCAATCTGGACTAGACCTGTCTCTTGCTTAGGCTAAGAGAATAATGAGAGCCTCTTGGATTGATGGGCTAGAAACCCAATTATGTCTGTCCTTAAAAGAGACAAAAAATGAAAAGTGACAGAGAAACAAAGGAGGAGATCAGGAAAAGACAGACGTGGAGAGACATTGGCATAATGTATCTACAAACCAGAGAATAGCAAAGGTTGCCAGACAGAAGCTGGGAGAGAAGCATGGAATACATTCTCCCTCAGGGCCTTTAAAAGGAAATATTCATTCACACCTTGATTTGGACTTCTGTCCATGGAAACTGTTAAATAATACATTTATATTTTTTTTCTATTGTATATTGTCACCCTACTTATTTAATTTACATGCAGAGTACATCATGAAGAATGTCAGGCTGGATGAATCACAAACTAGAATCAAGATTGGCAGAAGAAATATCAATAACCTCAGATACGCAGATGATACCACTTTAATGGCAGAAAATGAAGAGGATCTAAAGAGCCTTTTGATGAAGGTCAAAGAGGAGAGTGAAAAACTGAGTTAAAACTCAACATTCAAAAAACTAAGATCATGGCATCCAGTCCTATCACTTCATGGCAAATAGATGGGGAAAATGTACAAACAATGTCAGATTTCATTTTCCTGGGCTCCAAAATCACTGCAGATGGTTACTGAAGCCACGAAATTAAAAGATGCTTGCTCCATTGGTAGCCTGATAGGGACTGCATTGAATCTATAGATTGCTTTGGGTAGTATACTCATTTTCACTATATTGATTCTTCCGATCCATGAACATGGTATATTTCTCCATCTATTTGTGTCATCTTTGATTTCTTTCACCAGTGTTTTATACTTTTCTACATATAGGTCTTTTGTTTCTTTAGGTAGATTTATTCCTAAGTATTTTATTCTTTTTGTTGCAATGGTGAATGGAATTGTTTCCTTAATTTCTCTTTCTGTTTTTTCATTGTTAGTGTATAGGAATGCAAGGGATTTCTGTGTGTTAATTTTATATCCTGCAACTTTACAATGTTCATTGATTAGCTCTAGTAATTTTTCAGAGAACTAGAATAATTTTACAATTTGTATGGAAATTAAAAAAACAACAACAAAAAAACTCAAATAGCCAAAGCAATCTTGAGAAAGAAGAATGGAACTGGAGGAATCAACCTGCCTGACTTCAAACTATACTACAAAGCTACTGTCATCAAGACAGGATGGTACTGGCACAAAGACAGAAATATAGATCAATGCAACAAAACAGAAAGCCCAGAGATAAATCCACGCACCTATGGACACCTAATCTTTGACAAAGGAGGCAAGAATATACAATGGAGAAAAGACTATCTCTTTAACAAGTGGTGCTGGGAAAACTGGTCAACCACCTGTAAAACAATGAAACTGGAACACTTTCTAACACCATACACAAAAATAAACTCCAAATGGATTAAAGATCCTAATGTAAGACCAGAAACTATAAAACTCCTAGAAGAAAAGCATAGGCAAAACACACTCTGACATAAATCACAGCAGGATCTTCTATGACCCATCTCCCAGAGTAATGTAAATAAAAACAAAAATAAACAACTGGGACCTAATTAAACTTAAAAGCTTTTGCACAACAAAGGAAACTATAAGCAGGGTGAAAAGACAGCCTTCTGAATGGGAGAAAATAATAGCAAATGAAGCAACTGACAAAGAATTAATCTCAAAAATATACAAGCAGCTCCTGCAGCTCAATTTCAGAACAATAGACAACCCAATCAAAAAATGGGCCAAAGAACTAAACAAACATTTCTTCAAAGAAGACATCCAGACGGCTAATAAACACATGAAAAGATGCTCAACATCACTCATTATCAGACAAATGCAAATCAAAACCACAATGAGGTACCATTTCCCAACGGTCAGAATGGCTGCTATCAAAAAGTCTACAAAAAATAAATGCTGGAGAGGGTGTGGAGAGAAGAGAACCCTCTTACACTGTTGGTGGGAATGCAAACTAGTACAGCCACTATGGAAAACAATGTAGAGATTCCTTTAAAAACTGGAAACAGAACTGCCATACGACCCAGCAATCCCACTGTTGGGCATATACACAAAAGAAACCAGAATTGAAAGAGAAACATGTACCCCAATGTTCATCACAGCATTGTTTACAATAGCTAGGACATGGAAGCAACCTAGATGTCCATTGGCAGGTGAATGGATAAGAAATCTGTGCTACATATACACAATGGAATATTACTCAGCTATTAAAAAGTGTATTTGAATCAGTCCTAATGAGGTGAATGAAACTGGAGCCTATTACACAGATTGAAGTAAGTCAGAAAGAAAAACACCAATACGGTATATTGACACATATATATGGAATTTAGAAAGATGGTAATGATGAATCTATATGCGAGACAGCAAAAGAGACACAGATGTAAAGAACAGACTTTTGGACTCTTGTGGGAAAAGGCGAGGGTGGGATGATTTGAGAGAATAGCATTGAAACATGTATATTACCATACGTGAAAAAGATTGCTAGTCCAGGTTTGCTGCATGAGTCAGTGATGCCATCCAACCATCTCATCCTCTGTCGTCCCCTTCTCCTCATGCCTTCAATCCCAGAATCAGAGTCTTTTTAAATGAGTCAGCCCTTCACATCAGGTGGCCAAAGTATTGGAGTTTCAGCTTCAACATCAGTCCTTCCAATGAACACCCAGGACTGACCTCCTTTAGAATGGACTGGTTGGATCTCCTTGCAGTCCAAGGGACTCTCAAGAGTCTTTTCCAATATGCCATGGTTCAAAAGCATCAATTCTTCAGCACTCAGCTTTCTTTATAGTCCGACTCTCACATCCATACATTAATACTGGAAAAACCATAGCCTTGACAAGATGGATCTTTGTTGACAAAGTAATGTCTCTGCTTTTTAATATGCTGTCTAGGTTGGTCATAACTTTCCTTCCAAGGAGTAAGCGTCTTTTAATTTCATGGCTGCAATCACCATCTGCAGTGATTTTGGAGCCCAAAAAAATAAAGTCAGCCACTGTTTCCCCATCTATTTGCCATGAAGTGATGGGACCAGATGCCATGATCTTCGTTTTCTGAATGTTGAGCTTTAAGCCAACTTTTTCACTCTCCTCTTTCACTTTCATCAAGAGGCTCTTTAGTTCTTCTTAACTTTCTGCCATAAGTTTGAGCAAATTCCAAGAGGTGGTGAAGGACAGGGAAGCCTGGTGTGCTGCAGTTCACTGGGTCACAGAGTCGGACACAACTTAGCAACTGAACAACAATAAAATTGTATTTAAGAACCAAGTTTGTTGGAATTTGTTACAGTATCCCCAGCTAAGCAATATACAAGTACAGGGCAGAAAAATTATCCAGCTAAAAACCCAGCTCAAAACTGAAAATGTTGTTCACTCAGTTATGTTCAACTCTCTGGAACCTCATGCACTGCAGCACACCAGGCTTCCCTGGTGCTTCACTATCTCCCAGAGTTTGTTCAAACTCATGCCCATGACAGCTCATCCTCTGTCGTCCCCTTCTCCTCCTGCCTTCAATATTCCCCAGCATCAGAGTCTTTCCCAAGGAGTCAGTTCTTCACATCAGGTGGCCAAAGTACTGAAGCTTCTGCTTCAGTATCAGTCCTTCATTGAATTGACTTAGGATTGATTTCCTTTAGGATTGACTGGTTTGATCTCCTTGCAGTCCAAGAACTCTCAAGAGTCTCTCTTTCTCCAGAAACACAGAAAGCATCAATTCTCTGGTGCTCAGCCTTCTTTATGATCCAACTCTCACATCCATGCATGTCTATTGGAAAAACCGTAACTTTGACTATACAGGCCTTTGTCAGCATAGTGATGTCTCTGCTTTTTAATATGCTGTCTAGGTTCATCATTTTCTCTTTCTGTTTTTTCATTGTTAGTGTATAGGAATGCAAGGGATTTCTGTGTGTTAATTTTATATCCTGCAACTTTACAATGTTCATTGATTAGCTCTAGTAATTTTTCAGAGAACTAGAATAATTTTACAATTTGTATGGAAATTAAAAAAACAACAACAAAAAAACTCAAATAGCCAAAGCAATCTTGAGAAAGAAGAATGGAACTGGAGGAATCAACCTGCCTGACTTCAAACTATACTACAAAGCTACTGTCATCAAGACAGGATGGTACTGGCACAAAGACAGAAATATAGATCAATGCAACAAAACAGAAAGCCCAGAGATAAATCCACGCACCTATGGACACCTAATCTTTGACAAAGGAGGCAAGAATATACAATGGAGAAAAGACTATCTCTTTAACAAGTGGTGCTGGGAAAACTGGTCAACCACCTGTAAAACAATGAAACTGGAACACTTTCTAACACCATACACAAAAATAAACTCCAAATGGATTAAAGATCCTAATGTAAGACCAGAAACTATAAAACTCCTAGAAGAAAAGCATAGGCAAAACACACTCTGACATAAATCACAGCAGGATCTTCTATGACCCATCTCCCAGAGTAATGTAAATAAAAACAAAAATAAACAACTGGGACCTAATTAAACTTAAAAGCTTTTGCACAACAAAGGAAACTATAAGCAGGGTGAAAAGACAGCCTTCTGAATGGGAGAAAATAATAGCAAATGAAGCAACTGACAAAGAATTAATCTCAAAAATATACAAGCAGCTCCTGCAGCTCAATTTCAGAACAATAGACAACCCAATCAAAAAATGGGCCAAAGAACTAAACAAACATTTCTTCAAAGAAGACATCCAGACGGCTAATAAACACATGAAAAGATGCTCAACATCACTCATTATCAGACAAATGCAAATCAAAACCACAATGAGGTACCATTTCCCAACGGTCAGAATGGCTGCTATCAAAAAGTCTACAAAAAATAAATGCTGGAGAGGGTGTGGAGAGAAGAGAACCCTCTTACACTGTTGGTGGGAATGCAAACTAGTACAGCCACTATGGAAAACAATGTAGAGATTCCTTTAAAAACTGGAAACAGAACTGCCATACGACCCAGCAATCCCACTGTTGGGCATATACACAAAAGAAACCAGAATTGAAAGAGAAACATGTACCCCAATGTTCATCACAGCATTGTTTACAATAGCTAGGACATGGAAGCAACCTAGATGTCCATTGGCAGGTGAATGGATAAGAAATCTGTGCTACATATACACAATGGAATATTACTCAGCTATTAAAAAGTGTATTTGAATCAGTCCTAATGAGGTGAATGAAACTGGAGCCTATTACACAGATTGAAGTAAGTCAGAAAGAAAAACACCAATACGGTATATTGACACATATATATGGAATTTAGAAAGATGGTAATGATGAATCTATATGCGAGACAGCAAAAGAGACACAGATGTAAAGAACAGACTTTTGGACTCTTGTGGGAAAAGGCGAGGGTGGGATGATTTGAGAGAATAGCATTGAAACATGTATATTACCATACGTGAAAAAGATTGCTAGTCCAGGTTTGCTGCATGAGTCAGTGATGCCATCCAACCATCTCATCCTCTGTCGTCCCCTTCTCCTCATGCCTTCAATCCCAGAATCAGAGTCTTTTTAAATGAGTCAGCCCTTCACATCAGGTGGCCAAAGTATTGGAGTTTCAGCTTCAACATCAGTCCTTCCAATGAACACCCAGGACTGACCTCCTTTAGAATGGACTGGTTGGATCTCCTTGCAGTCCAAGGGACTCTCAAGAGTCTTTTCCAATATGCCATGGTTCAAAAGCATCAATTCTTCAGCACTCAGCTTTCTTTATAGTCCGACTCTCACATCCATACATTAATACTGGAAAAACCATAGCCTTGACAAGATGGATCTTTGTTGACAAAGTAATGTCTCTGCTTTTTAATATGCTGTCTAGGTTGGTCATAACTTTCCTTCCAAGGAGTAAGCGTCTTTTAATTTCATGGCTGCAATCACCATCTGCAGTGATTTTGGAGCCCAAAAAAATAAAGTCAGCCACTGTTTCCCCATCTATTTGCCATGAAGTGATGGGACCAGATGCCATGATCTTCGTTTTCTGAATGTTGAGCTTTAAGCCAACTTTTTCACTCTCCTCTTTCACTTTCATCAAGAGGCTCTTTAGTTCTTCTTAACTTTCTGCCATAAGTTTGAGCAAATTCCAAGAGGTGGTGAAGGACAGGGAAGCCTGGTGTGCTGCAGTTCACTGGGTCACAGAGTCGGACACAACTTAGCAACTGAACAACAATAAAATTGTATTTAAGAACCAAGTTTGTTGGAATTTGTTACAGTATCCCCAGCTAAGCAATATACAAGTACAGGGCAGAAAAATTATCCAGCTAAAAACCCAGCTCAAAACTGAAAATGTTGTTCACTCAGTTATGTTCAACTCTCTGGAACCTCATGCACTGCAGCACACCAGGCTTCCCTGGTGCTTCACTATCTCCCAGAGTTTGTTCAAACTCATGTCCATGACAGCTCATCCTCTGTCGTCCCCTTCTCCTCCTGCCTTCAATATTCCCCAGCATCAGAGTCTTTCCCAAGGAGTCAGTTCTTCACATCAGGTGGCCAAAGTACTGAAGCTTCTGCTTCAGTATCAGTCCTTCATTGAATTGACTTAGGATTGATTTCCTTTAGGATTGACTGGTTTGATCTCCTTGCAGTCCAAGAACTCTCAAGAGTCTCTCTTTCTCCAGAAACACAGAAAGCATCAATTCTCTGGTGCTCAGCCTTCTTTATGATCCAACTCTCACATCCATGCATGTCTATTGGAAAAACCGTAACTTTGACTATACAGGCCTTTGTCAGCATAGTGATGTCTCTGCTTTTTAATATGCTGTCTAGGTTCATCATTGGCACCCCACTCCAGTACTCTTGCCTGGAAAATCCCATTGATGGAGGAGCCTGGTAGGCTGCAGTCCATGGGGTCGCGAAGAGTTGGACATGACTGAGTGACTTCACTTTCACTTTTTACTTTCATGCATTGGAGAAGGAAATGGCAACCCACTCCAGTGTTCTTGCCTGGATAATCCCAGGGATGGGGGAGCCTGGTGGGCTGCCATCTATGGGGTCACACAGTCGGATACTACTGAAGCGACTTAGCAGCAGCAGCAGGTTCATCATAGTTTTTCTTCCAAGGAGCAAGCATCTTTTAATTTTGTGGCTCCAGTCACCATCTGCAGTGATTTTGGACCCCAAGAAAATAAAGTCTGTCACTGTTTCCATTGTTTCCCCATCTATTTTCCATGAAGTGATGGAATCAGATGCCATGATCTTTGTTTTCTGAATGTTGAGTTTTAGGCCAGCTTTTTCACTTTCCTCTTTCACTTTCATCAAGAGGCTCTTTAGTCCCTCTTCACTCTCTGCCATTAGGTTGGTGTCATCTGCATATCTGAAGTTACTGATATTTCTCACGGCAATCTTGATACCAGCTTGTGGTTCATCCAATCTGGCATTTTGCATGAGGTACTCTTCATGTGAGGTAAATAAGCAGGGTGACAATATACAATCCTGACATACTCCTTTCTGAATTTTGAAACAATCTTCCATGGTTTCATGTCCAGTTCCTACTGTTGCTTCTTGACCTGCATTCAGGTTTCTCAGGAGGCAGTTAAAGTGGTCTGGTATTTCCATGTCTTTAAGCTACTAAATCGTGAAATGACTTGCTACATAGCAAAGCTAATTGACACAATCAACCTTGGAAATATTCTTTTTTTAAAAAGTATCTCTTCCAAAGCCAATCTTATCACCTTCATAAAAACTGACTACCTTATTATACCTGATAAATAATACTTCTATAACAGCACTATAAAATGTTATAGCATTACTTTAAATTTTTTCATGATTGTCACCTTTGACCACGTTGTTAACTCCCTAGTGGCAAGCATTATATAACATTGAATTTTTAACCCTCAATACCAGACACAAGGACTTCATCTATATGAAATTTTCTAAGAGAATTCAAAATTCACCTATAGTACTAAGTTATAAGCAAATACAAAAACACCACAACATTTCAATGTATCAATCAATAATTACAGACTAACAAGTAAATGTAGAAATCCTCTGTAATGTCCATAATACTTTAAATGGAACCCCTGAGATCAATATAAGACAAAACCAACTTTATCTACAATTATCTAATATCCCTTCATTATTCCTTCTAATCATCAAATAATAAGGCAACGCCAAAAGGGATGTGAAGAGAGTATGCATGTGGTAGCTCTAACCTGGCACTGAGCCTTGAACACATGAATGCCAAGAAAACTAGTATGCAGATATATTCTTTCCCAAGGAAAAGGTTTTCTAAAGTAAAAGTTCAAGGCAATGAATCTTTCCATAAATAAAACTAGATGTTGGAGTCTTTCCCTGATGTATGAAAGAAGACATGATTCGGTGCCATAATTTTCTAATGTATTAAGCCCTTACTGGAATTAAGTCAGGCATTAAGGAAACCACCTGTGTATTTTTAGCTCTTATGTGTTGAGGAGTTACTTTTGCAAGTTTTAAAAATAATTAGGCCTTGTTTGTCCCTCTCTGTATGACCATCTCTCAGGCAAAGCTTCATATCAATATATTTAACATACACAGTTCATACTGAATACAAAATCTGGGAGCTAAAGGAATCAAGCATAGAACCTAAGTTTCCTTGTTCACAGACAGGTTTTTTTTTTCTTTTTTTTTTTTGCCGATCTTTCCATGCTGACTTCCCATGAATGGAATGTTTAAAACAATTTTAAGGTGTAATTTGAGGTTTGTGTAAATGGTTTTCAGTTATTATTGCTATCCATAACTAGCCTCAATAATCAAGAGCTAGATTATTTAATAGAAGAGACATGGTAATTAGAATACCCAAGAAAGGACAAGTAAAATGGAGGAGCCAAGGCCAGAGTCCACAGACATCATAACAGAAATAACTCTGCAAAGAGAAGTTGTCACATCAAACTGCAGAAATTACAAAGGTTGTAGTTGGGTAGAATGAACAAAATACTTTTTGCAGTAAAGAAATTTCTAAGCATCAAAAACTCAGACATAAGCCTGTTCTTTCAAACCTAACTCTTACTAGACTTACTACAAAGTCAACACAAGACTGGTAAATCTGGTTAATTATGTTCACAAGACTAAACAGGTAAATTACTAACCAGAAAAAAAAAAAAGACATGACTTGTAGAAGGGCCTATTTTGCACTGAGGAAGCAAAATATGTTTATAAGGACTTGACTCAACTCTAACTCCTTCATTATTGAAAAATAAGTATGTATTTAGAACTTACTATATCTACACATCATTCTAGATGTTATAGACAGATAGTCAGGTTACACTGGTCATTATCCTCAAAGAATGTAAAGTATAGTGGCAATTACAGATATGCAAATCAAATAAGAATGTATGAAATGTATGAGGCATGCACTAATGAGTGATGGATGTAAACAAGGGGGCCAACAAAAACAAAGTGAAAGAACATCAAAATCAGACAGTGAACATACAGAGTGCTTTCTAAAAGAGAAAATACAAGCAGAAATTGGATAAGAAAAGAAACAGGGCATTCCAATAAAATTCTCCTTAAAGAGCATGCACACACACACACATGGGCACATACACACACACATACCCTGCACAGGGTACAGGACATTCAGTAAGTGTTTTAACTAAAGCCAGCACCAAATAGATATTCAACAAATATCTATTTCAGTCTCAGTGTATCAGTGATGGTCCTCAAAGTGAGAATACCAGTGAAGAAGTGACACAGAAATCTCTGTTCTCTAGGAGCTCACATGCCGGTAAAGAGAGGAAAAGCAATGAACAAAATAAATGACTATATAATAAGTTCAGAGATGACAGGTGCTACAGAGAAAAAATAAAAAGGTAAAGTAAGACTCAAATTGGACCTAGGGAAAGGCATGATTTACATAGGCTAGGGAGGGCATTCCAGAACAGTGGAACGGCAAAAGTTGTCACCTGTCTCTATCAGTCAGAAGGTGTATTTTTGCTTTTATTTCCTGTATTCTGGGAGGTGGATCATAGAGGATCCTGCTTTGATTTATGTCGGAAAGTGTTTTGCCTATGTTCTCCTCTAGTAGTTTTATAGTTTCTGGTCTTACATTTAGATCTTTAATCCATTTTGAGTTTATTTTTGTGTGTGGTGTTAGAGAGTGATCTAGTTTCATTCTTCTACAAGTGGTTGACCAGTTTTCCCAGCACCACTTGTTAAAGAGATTGTCTTTACTCCATTGTATATTTTTGCCTCCTTTGTCGAAGATAAGGTGTCCATATGTGTGTGGATTTATCTCTGGGCTTTCTATTTTGTTCCATTGATCTATATTTCTATCTTTGTGCCAGTACCATACTGTCTTGATGACTGTGGCCTTGTAGTAGAGCCTGAAGTCCGGCAAGTTGATTCCTCCAGTTCCGTTCTTCTTTCTCAAGATTGCTTTGGCTATTCGAGGTTTTTTGTATTTCCATACAAATCTTGAAATTATTTGTTCTAGTTCTGTGAAAAATACCGCTGGTAGCTTGATAGGGATTGCATTGAATCTGTAGATTGCTTTGGGTAGTATACTCATTTTCACTATATTGATTCTTCCAATCCATGAGCATGGTATATTTTTCCATCTATTAGTGTCCTCTTTGATTTCTTTCATCAGTGTTTTATAGTTTTCCATATATAGGTCTTTAGATTCTTTAGGTAGATATATACCTAAGTATTTTATTCTTTTCGTTGCAATGGTGAATGGAATTGTTTCCTTAATTTCTTTTTCTACTTTCTCATTATTAGTGTATAGGAATGCCAGGGATTTCTGTGTGTTGATTTTATATCCTGCAACTTTACTATATTCATTGATTAGCTCTAATAATTTTCTGGTGGAGTCTTTAGGATTTTCTATGTAGAGGATCATGTCATCTGCAAACAGTGAGAGTTTTACTTCTTCTTTTCCAATTTGGATTCCTTTTATTTCTTTTTCTGCCCTGATTGCTGTGGCCAAAACTTCCAGAACTATGTTGAATAGTAGCGGTGAAAGTGGGCACCCTTGTCTTGTTCCTGACTTTAGGGGAAATGCTTTCAGTTTTTCACCATTGAGGATAATGTTTGCTGTGGGTTTGTCATATATAGCTTTTATTATGTTGAGGTATGTTCCTTCTATTCCTACTTTCTGGAGAGTTTTTATCATAAATGGATGTTGAATTTTGTCAAAGGCCTTCTCTGCATCTATTGAGATAATCATATGGCTTTTATTTTTCAATTTGTTAATGTGGTGAATTACATTGATTG
>SJYT01084123.1:220113-233502 GCA_006410635.1 Cephalophus harveyi | reverse complement strand
AAAAAAAAAAAAAAAAAAAAGAAGGTGTATTTCTCCCCAAGCGTATTCATATGGAAAAGTGGTTCATGATAAAAATTAAAGATGATAAAAATTCAATGACTTTGAAAGAAATGCAAGAAAGCAAAGTGGTTATCTGAGGAGGCCTTACAAATAGCTGAGAAAAGAAGTAAAAGGCAAAGGGGAAAGGGAAAAATACACCCAACTGAATGCAGACTTCCAGAACAGCAAGGAGAGATAAGAAAGCCTTCTTAAGTGAACAATGCAAACAAATAGAGGGAAATAACAGAACAGGAAAGACTGGCGATGCCTTCAAGAAAATGGAGATACCGAGGGAATATTTCATGCAAAGATGGGCTCCATAAGGAAAGAAACAGCAAGGAACTGATGAAAGCAGAAGAGATTAAGAAGAGGTGACAAGAATGCACAGAACTGTACAAAAAGGTCTTAATGACCCAGCTAACCATGATGATGTGATCACTCACCTAGAGCCAGACATCCTGGAGTGTGAAGTCAAGTGGGCCTTACGAAGCATTACTATAAAAAAAGCTAGCAGAGGTGATAGAATTCCAGCTGAGCTATTTGAAATTCTAGAATATGATGCTGTAAAAGTTCTGCACTCAATATGCCAGCAAATTTGGAAAACTCAGCAGTGGCCACAGGATTAGAAAAGGTCAGTTTTCATTCCAATCCCAAAGAAAGGCAATGCCAAAGAATGTTCAAACTATGTACAACTGTACTCATTTCACATAGTAGCAAGCTAATGCTCAAAATCCTTCAAGCTAAGCCTTACCAGTATGTGAACTGAGAACTTTCAGATGTACAAGCTGGATTTAGAAAAGGCAAAGGAACCAGATATCAAATTGCCAACATTCATTGGATCACGGAAAAAGCAAGGGGATTCCAGGAAAACATCTACTTCTGCTTCGTTGACTATGCTAAAGCCTTTGTCTGTGTGGATCACAATAAACTCTCTGAAAAATTCTTAAAAAGATGAGAATACCAGACTACATTTTCTGCCTCCTGAGAAACCTGTATGCAGATCAAGAAGCAACAGTTAGAACCGAACATGAAACAATGGACCAGCTCAAATTGAGAAAGGAGTATGTCAAGGCTGTATATTGTCACTCTGCTTATTTAACTTATATGCAGAGTACATCACACAAAATGACAGCCTGGATGAATCACAAGCTGGAATCAAGATCTCCAGGAGAAATATCAATAACCTCAGATATGCAGATAATACCACTCTAATGGCAGAAAATGAAGAGGAACTAAAGAGCCCCTTGATGAAGGTGAAAGAGGAAAGTGAAAAAGCTGACTTAAAACTCAACATTCAAAAAACTAAGATCAGGCATATGGTCCTGTCACTTCATGGCAAATAGAGGGAGAAAAAATGGAAACAGTGGACAATTTCATTTTCTTGGGCTTCAAAATTAGTACAGATGGTGACTGCAGCCATGAAATTAAAACACATGCTCCTTGGAAGAAAAGCTATGACAAACCTAGACAGCGTATTAAAAACCAAGAGACATCAGGTTGCCAACAAAGTAGACAAAGCTATAGTTTTTCCAATAGTCATGTAAAGATGTGAGAGATGAACCATAAAGAAGGTTGAGCACTGAAGAATTGATGCTTTCAAATTGTGGTGCTAGAGAAGACCCTTGAGAGTCCTGTGGACAGCAAGGAGATCAAACCAGTCTATCCTAAAGGAAATCAACCTTGAATATTCATTGGAAGAACTGATGCTGAAGCTGAGGCTCCAATACTTTGGCCATCTGATGGGAAGAGCTGACTCACTGGAAAAGACCCTGATGCTGGCAAAGACTGAGGGCTGGAAGAGAAAGGCACAACAGAGGATGAGATAGTTGGATGGCATCAGGCTCAATGAACATGAGTTTGAGCAAACTCTGGGAGGTAATGAAGGGCAAGGAAGCCTGGCATGCTACAGTGCATGGGGTTGCAGTGTCAGACACAATTTAGCAACTGAATAACAACAAACACTACTCACATTTCTCTTCTTCCCACTCTCCGTTAACTCTGAATTTGTTCTATTAGCTACTACCTCTGTGCTCACAATTTCCAACCTCACTCCTAGCCTGTAATCTCAAATACATGTGGCCAGATCACTTCTGAGTATTTTCACTTCCACTACATTAACTTGAACATGTATGAGTCTTTTAAGTTTAAAAAGAACTTTTGCACACATTTATTTCCACCTACGAACATCAATACCTTAAATTTAATACACTGATAACTAAACTTTTCTTTCTCATAAACCTGGTCCCTTTCCAACCTCTCCATCTCTTTCAATATCACTACAATCAGATCTTCAGTGAACAACAAAATCTTATGGTTAGATACCTTAGCAGAAGCATCCAGTTAAAGCAAAGAATTCTGAAAACTCACTGATGTGTATTTTCTAACCTAGTTTACTCCTGCCTGAAAGTTTAGACTAATCTTGACAAATCAACTTCTAAATTTCCTTTCACAATTCCCTCCAGGCGATTTAACCTTAATTCTGGCCTCACTTTCTTCTCTAGGGAGAATGGAGGGTTCTATGATGAGTTGCATCCTCCAACTCCAGTCCTTCCTAACTTGATTCCATGTTTTCCCATGGATGCTACATGTGGTCCTTGTGGTCTTTGTGAAGCATACACTTAGCTAGTTGCCTAAGCTGCTGAGAACACCCAACCAACAGCATTCTGTCACTTTATCTTTTACCAGTCAGAAGAAGACATTCATTCACTTGTACATCTTCAGTTCCCACCCCACTAGACATATTATATACTCCAATGAACACATGTACTTCATTACCACCTGGCTTCTGACTTTTCTTTTCCTTCAGTGATTGAGGCCGTTCTACAGATCTGTTAACAATATCTAAGCAATTGGTTTGCTTTACAACTTCATTTTGGTAGAGTTTAAAGTGATGTTATTCCAACAAAATGTAATTTGAATAGTATCAAATGTTTCATTACAACACAAATCTGTCTCCTTTTTATAGGCCTACAGAACTAATTTATTTGCAATGATACTTAACTATAAACAAATTAGCTAAGTCTATTAGAACTTAGTCCAACCTAGTAACATCTTTAACTTGTCAAAATAAAATACTCTTCAATGACTATCAGGCCTTACTATCAAGGAATCACTAGTAACAAATATAGCAAAACTGGAGTATGTAGGGCAAAGACTATACTTCTAAACTGATAGCCAAATTTTAAGCACATTTAGTACTAGTAAGAAATTTTAAAATTCTAGATGGCCCATGATAAGCCATCAATTGTAACAGATCACACAAGTCATATGCCTTCTAAGTGGGAAGTGAGAATAGCCTTCTTTATGGTTACTAATTCTTCTGCCACTACTATTATGATTACACACTATAAATTCCATTAGGGTTCAAATGACTTCAGAGTTGTGCCATCACTTTAAAATCCAATAAATACAGACTGCAAAAAGAAAAATCCTATTTTTTTTACTGCCTGTGCACAGCTAAATGATACTTTAAAAGTAAATATAGGTTACAAGTTAAAAGTTGAAAAATGTACTATTTTGTGGTCACCAATGAATTGCTTTATCATTCTTTGCTTTGTCAATTGCTTTATATTCTTCCTCTTTTTAATTATATGGTTTATGGACATGTCTTAAATTTAGTAGCTTTAGGAGAAGTCTTCTTACAGAAACTGCACTCTAACAATGTCCCTGTAAATATCATTATTTCGTTCAACTACCCACAGAATTTGTTATTTCAATTACTTGCCAAAATATTTTATTCTGTGCTATTTCTATTATATATCATGCTGGAGTCATGGGAATACTGAACTTAAAGGGGTATTTCAATGCTTAAAATATGAAACAAATTATTCTGCTATCTAAAATAACCTAACTGTGAAAATAACTCCTACACACGTTAATAATTTGCAAAAGCTGGAGTATGGATTCTAGATAATAACAACAACATATGCTTTTTATACATCTACTCTTACAAAACAAATTTTTCACAATATAACCTTTCGAGAAATCAGGATGCTTCAGATACTTCCCATTTTGCAATATCAATCCAATAACTCAAATATCTGCTTCACAGGACTTAGAACACAAACTTTTTAAGATTACTATCCTATAAAAAAGGATTTCATCATTTTCACTCCAACACAGTTTAGTGATTATAAAAAGACTCTTACATTTTAGATCACAAAGTTTCTTGTTTTCCTTTTTATACATTTTATTGTCCTGAGGAACAAGATTGACAGTGGGAGATTATGCTGATGCTAGTATGATATGAATTTGGTGGATGGAAAGAAAAATGCTTCAGTAGCATGATGGCTTTCACTATAGACTGACAACTCATTGGATAAAATAATTTTTCTTTTACAATAAAAGCTTCCTACTATTTCAAAACCCTTCACTTTGTATAATACTTCTGAATTGACATAAGTCTATTCTTTCCTTCTCTTCTGCATTCCTGGCATTACATAAGGGACAGAGTGAACCTTGTTAGATTCTCTTTGACCTTTTCTGACTTCCTGCACTATCATCATTCTTCTGTTAAGAAGCAAGGTTCATACACACACACACACTCTCACAGATGGTACCTTGGGTGAGATAATGGATGTGTTAATTAGCTTGTGGCAAACATTTCACAATGTAAACATGCGTCAAACCATTACATTGTATACTTTAAAAACATATAATTTTATTTGTCAATTATACCTCAATAAAGCTGAAAAAAGAAGGAACGTTAAGAAGAAATAAGTAAATGTACTTAAAAGAGAACCTGTTAACTTATCTACATCAGCCCTCATTAGCTACTGGGTTTTTACTTATTTATTTAAAAATAACAATTAATTAACACTTCAACCTTTTGGGTCCTCTTGAAATAAGTGCTTTGGAAAGAAGCAAGTTGTGAATATATCAATAACCTTAAGCCAATCATAGTAAAATTTCTGAAAATCAAAGTGAAAAAAATCTTAAAAACAACTAAAAAGGGACAGACTACCTTCAAAGAGGTAATAGAACAACATACCTGATGTCTCAATAGCAGCTACATAAGTCAGATGACTATATATTTTTAATATATTTTAATTTTTTTATATTTAATTTTTGTATATATTTTAATATAAAAAATAATCAAATGACTGATATTTTTAAATATTAGAAAGAAAATAACTGCTAATCTAGAATTCTATACCCAGCAAAAATACCCTTCAAAATAAACGTAAAGAAATCATTTCATTTCAGACAAAACAAGTCAAAAAGCTTCCCAGCAGACCCATATTAAAAGAAATAGTAAAGGAAGTTTTTTAGGCAGAAGGAAAATGATCTCAGATAAATGCTTAAAGATTTAGAAAAAAAAAAAAGAAGACCAGTTAAAAGGGTAAAACATACATATGTGTGTGTACACTAAGTCATTTCAATCATGTTCAACTCTTTGTGATCCCTTCACCTACCCTCAACAGCATTGGCTGGTTTTGGCAACTGCAGTAGACCAAGAATTCTAGGCCTATTTCAGATGTAAGGGATTCTTGGGAATCAGACAATTTTTAAAAATATGTGACCCCATGGACTATAAGCCAGCCAGGCTCCTTCTGTCCATGGGTTTCTCCAGGCATGAGGACTGGAGGGGGTTGCCATATCCTCCTCCAAGGGATCTTCCCAACTCAGGGATCAAACCCACATCTCCTGCAGTTCCTGCATTGGCAAGCAGGTTCATTTACCACTAGCACCAACTGTTTGAAGCCCCGAAACTAATACACATACACATACATATATATACACACAAATATATGCAATTAAATGTCCAAAATTTATTACTGTTTCATGAACCCTTATTGTATCTACCTAGAACAGTTGTTGTTCAGTTGCTAAGTCATGTCTGACTCTTTGCAACCCCACCAGGCTCCTCTTGTCCATGGGGTCACAAAGAGTTGCAACACCTAGAACAGTATTGATATTGCTATTCATATTTTAAAGAAGAAAATAGCTGAGACATATCCAAAGTTAATTTGTTTGAAATCCTAAAGGTAACCTTGGCAATTGCAAGGAAAGAATCTTGGTCTAGATTCCCCATACCAAAGCAAGCTGTTTCAGAAATCTATAATTAAGAAGACAAATAATACATTAAAATTGAGAATAAGCAGGTCTAATGATTAGAGCTAAGTAGAAAATTTTGGCCTTACTAATGCTTTGACATTGAGAAACTATGTTCTTGGTAGTGCATCTGTGAACTAGATATTTTCTCTCTGTGCTGGAAGATTTTCATCTGTTTCCAATCTCCTGTAAGCCAGAAGAAGCTAACTATTGCATCAAAGGGTCCCCTTTCCTGTGGCTTCCAGGTGAGTTTGGCCAATGAGGATCACTGGCAAGAAAGTGGAGAGAGGAGGAAAATGTGATCAAGGTATTTATTTCCTCAGTTCTGTCCCTGCTAAGTCACCAAAGTTGGTTGTGTCCCTCAACCTAAGACCACAGGAGCTGTCAGATGATCTTCTCCTACAACTAAAGCCACACCCTTCAAGATCCAGTAACCAATTCCTTGGGGTTTCCCTTGTGGCTCAGCTAGTAAAGAATCCGCCTGCAATTCAGGAGACCTGGGTTTGATCCCTGGGTTCTTGTTCCTTCACATATAGGGAGGATAATAGTTCCCACTGTTGCTAGCCTCACTATCCCTTCATCATCCCTTGTTATTATTGCTTACTCTTGTTTGTAACTCCTCTCTCAAATGCCCCATTTGATTGTGCGTTTATTTGCTTCTCCGCTTCCCTCACAGCTCAACAATACAGGAGACCCTGGTTTGATTCCTGGGTCAGGAAGATCTGCTGGAGAAGAGATATGCTACCCACTCCAGTATTCTTGGGCTTCCCTGGTGGCTCAGCTGTTAAATAATCTGCCTGCAATGCAGGAGACCTGGGTTCTATCTCTGGGTTGGGAAGATCCCCTGGAGAACAGAAAGGCTACCCACGCCAGTATTCTGGCCTGGAGAGTTCCATGGACTATAGTCCATGGGGTCGCAAAAGAGTCAGACATGACCGAGTGACTTTCACTTCACTTTATTTGCTTCCAAGACCCTGATCTATATAACTGCAGGTCAATATATAACATGGAAAGTAGTCAAAATAGAACAAATACTAAGAGCTCAGACCCTGGTGGCTCAGAGGTTAAAGCGTCTGCAGGAGACCGGGATTCAATTCCTGGGTCGAGAAGATCCCTTGGAGAAGGAAATGGTAACCCACTCCAGTATTCTTGCCTGGAGAATCCCATGACGGAGAAGCCTGGTAGGCTACAGTCCATGGGGTCGCAAAGAGTCAGACACGACTGAGCGACTTCACTTTCACTTTCACTTTATTTGCTTCCAAGACCCTGATCTACATAACTGCAGGTCAATATATAACATGGAAAGTAGTCAAAACAGAACAAATACTAAGAGCTCAGACTCTCTACAGTCAGAAACAATAAAAATTGGATCCCTGCTCCAAAACTGTGTGGTTTTGGATAGTATGCTAACATCTCTAATCCTCTCTTATCTCATCTGTGAAATTAAAAAGTAATCCTAGTACTTGCTTCAAAAATAGTTGTTTGGTGTGAATTATTTAATGTAAAGAGCTTAACCCAAGTGTCTGGTACAAAATAAGGGCTTGATACATGTTAAAAGAATATTATTTTTGATTACTACTGCTTCACATGTATGGTATAAAATTGACCATATGACTACAAATTCTAGAAAAAATTATTCATCCCAATCCAGCTGATTTTGGTTACTTTTTAATATATCAAGTTTCATACCAGAAAGCCATGTCAAAGAGGCAAACTTTTACAACATTCTAGTTTGCCTACTCCAAGATTAAAATGCAACTAGTATGTATATGTTTTCTGTCTATGTAAATAAGCATCTGTATATTTTAGAAGTGAGCATTAGCACAATAAGTGGTTCTGCTCCAGTTCAACATTACTGGGAAAAAAATAGTGGGATAAATCAGCTCAGTCTTACTTTAGCTGGCTCAAAACTTAAAGTAAATTCTAATTGAGTCAAGTGAAAGCAAATCATTTAAGTACATCATACACTTACATAACAAGGGATATATTAGATAGAAATTGAATGCTTGCTTCTGATCAGAAATGCCAAAGAATAATAGCAGTAATGAGGAACTAAAACCAAGAAGAGAGGAAAGAGAAGATAAAGATCATCAAAATATAGCAACCATCCTTCAATTTTAACATACTGACAAGTGTCAGTATGCATGCATCTGTGAGTAAAAAGACCAAATGCAGCCAGTAATACTAAAGCTGGGTGCATGATAGCTAGATTGATTGCATGTCCTCTGGAAAACAACTGCAGCTGGTGCCTGCAGGGTCTGCATAATAACAATATATTTGGCAGCACTAAAGAGATAACCATCTTCCAAATTTTCTCTAAGTATCAACAACAATAAAAGACCGCTGACTGCTATTTAAACCACAAAATGAATTTTTTTTTTCCAAGTTGATTATGGTACAGGTTCAACAGGTTAAAAGAAAAGTATGACTTCTTCCTTTGTACTGTGTCAAGGTACAAGTTCAAGGTGGATTCCATGTACATTCCAGTTCAAGTCCTTGATCTTGGAAACCGCAGTGAGTTGCCTTCCTGAATTAAATTCCTCTAAGAAACACAATTTCCAAATCCCTCCAATTTGAACTGTTTGAACTTGATGCAACCCAGCAAACAGAGGAGGCTAAAAAAGCTCTGTACACATGTGGGCACTAAACGATGTTGCTGACTAAGTGACCTGTTACATAAAATGTACCAGGAAATATCTAACTGTTTTGCCTAACTTTCCTATCTTGGATCCAATCTTTTAGGAGAGATATAATTCAGAGGCAATGGATATATTTCTGCAAGGAGTTTAATTCAATAATTAGAGAGTTACGTGTGCTTTCCCGATGGCTCGGCAGGTAAAGAATCTGCCTGCAATGCTGGAGATACAGGAGATGTGGGTTAGATCCTGGGTCAGGAAGATCCCCTGGAGGAGAAAAATGGCAACCCACTTCAGTATTCTTGCCTGAAAAATCCCATGGACAGAGGAGCCTGGCCGGCTACAGTCCAAAGGGTCACAAAGAGTTAGACATGACTGAGCGACTAAGCACAGCGCCTGCACACACACACAGTTATAGGCTCTCTAATGAAAATAATCGTCAAGTGAGAAAATTGGCAAGTGCACCAAATCTAATAACAGTGTTGGCTAAAACATATACAGTAGTGCTATTAGTACTTGTATTAACTTTTCCAATTCTCATAACAACTCCATGTGGTAGGTATTTAAATTCTCTGTGCCCCATTTTACAGAAAGGGGGTCTGAGGCATAAAGAATTTAAATACCTTGCTCAAGGTCTCAGGGTTAGTAAGTGAGTAAACTTCCGCTTTAACCATTGTGATATCTTAACAGTAAAAATACGGCTTTTAAAAATATTCCTGAACCATGATATTACTGAACTGATTAAGGTTCTTATAAATCTCTATTCTCTCCTCTCTCTTCTATTTATTCTCAAATTAACTACTCAAAGCTAAATTTTCAAACAAATAAGAGAACTGAACATATCTCTCCTAAAAAAGAAAAAGCCTTCTTAAGATTTCTAAACAATCAAATTTCAGAAGACTCACTATGGTAAAAATGTAGAGGACTGAAAAACTGAATTTGATAACTATTTACAAGGTACCCAACTATTCAACAAGTTTTCAATAACATGATGGTGCTTGGATCTAACAAAATTGATTCTTCCCTATGCTTGATGTTTAAAGAGAAGCATCCTAGACACAGAGAACAAGCGTATGGATACCAAGCAGAGAAGGGAATGGACTTGGAGATTGGGATTGACACATAGACACTACTATGTATAAAACAGATAACTAATGAGAACCTACTATATATCATAGGGAATTCTACTCAATACTCTCTACATGGGATACTACCTACATGGGAAGGAAATCCAAAAAGATGGGATATATGAATACATATAGTTGATTCGCTTTGCTGTGGAGCAGAAACTAACACAACATTGTAAAGCAACTACACTCCAATAAAACTATTTCAAAACATTTTAAAAACATAAATAATAATAGCATCCTCTCACAGTTTTGAATGCACTATTCTACCACCTCAACTCAGAACTTACCAAATATATTATCAAATGTATGTTTTTAACTGGTTCTATTTTTAACACAACATAATCAATAGAACTCCAGGAGTCAGCTGCACTGACCGCACTGCACCACAGTATTGTGAAACATCTTTTGTTAAACACTTTATTTAAAAAAAAAAACAGGTAGAAAGCATGTGCCTAAGAAAGGATCTATGCCCTCATGCTTCTCTGCTTCTTAGTTCCTCCATCATTTACAGACTGCTCTATCTGTTGCCAGAATCACCTAAGTGTGATTGGCAAAATGCATCTACTAGCTTTAGATTCGGAAATTCCTAAGCCAAGTCACCTACAACTAAAGACGAAGATATTCTTTATACACATAGATACATTTTGTTCTTTACAAGTACATATTTTACCTTATGTTCTACAGCAATTGTTTATGTTTTCAGAACAGTGATATTCTTTATAGTGATTATTTCACTTTAAAACAAAGCTGATACCTACTCAGTACATTCATAAGAGCAAGGATTCATAGGAGAAAAATCAACCATCAGAGATATCCACTGAATTCTGAAATAATTCACAACAGGTCATCTCTGGAGCCATAAGTTTTTCATTTCTACATGTTCTTTTACTCTGGCTTGTTTTCTAAGGCTTATATCCCAGAAAATCAGAATGTTTTCCCTTTCATGTCAACAATGACTCTTTTTAAAGGTCTTTTCTATATCAGGGCTGAAATATACTTCCACTGAAATTTTCTTTTTACTCTGCAACTCTTGAAGATAACCAGGCACAGAAAGACAAAAACTTTCCTTTGAAGAGTAAATGTTACTGGCACTTGGTCTTTTTTTCTTCCCTGTTGTTTGTAACAGAAGTATTAAGTTCTAAGATTCAAGATACACTATTGAATTCTATCTGGTTTCCTATCCTAAACAAACCACAACTGGAGGTACCAAATTAATTCTGAGCAAATTTGCTTCAGGGCACCTGCAGGGTCCATGGACCTTTAATCTTCACATACCAAGAGTGTTTATTCACTCCTGTTGGAAAGAAATACAGGTTTGGGAAGTCAAAGGTTAGTCAATGGAGGAGAAAAATGGGGTAGACTCTCTCAAGATGACGGAAGAAAATAGTGAACCTGGCAAGTATTTTCCCTGGCAAGCTGAGAGAACTGCCAAGTTTGGGTCAGAGGTCTAATTTAAGTAGGAGTTCCGCCTTGCTCTTTTTAGATTACCACAATCTCAACAAAGCAAGTGATCATTCCAACTTAAAGATTTCCCAAATTACAAACCCAAAATGAAAGCACACTAAATAATTTAATTTATGAATAATACTTGCTTTAAATTAACTGGGTGTCAAGTTTGTTTATAATATTAATAAAACCTTATCAAATGTCATCTATTCACAAATTAAAATCTGATGATACAGCATTTTATATGATATGTAATAGTTTCCATAATTCTATAACTTAAAGTACCAATCAATTCCAAGCCATCAGAAAGGTATCATCAACAGTCACTATTTATAATATTTTCTGGGCTATTTTGTCAACAGTATGGTTTAAACACTTATAGGTGTGGTGATTAAATCACACTGTAAAGTATTTTCAGAAACTTTTTTCTTGATTTCTCTGCCAACTACATGTTTTAAATACTCATATATTTTCTTCAAAATCAGTGTTTTCTGAAATAAAAAGTCTAGACTGTCTTTTTTACAGTTATTGTATCATTAAACAATTAAAATTTTAACTATATAGCCTGTAATCTTTAAGTTACCACTAAGGAAATGCTTTTTGATCATTTCCCATTTCAAACCTAAAATTAAATTAACAAAAAGTTATGTAAGAGTAACAACTCTTAAAAATTAATGGCAATTCACCTCTCTCTCTCTTTCTATAATTTTATTAATTAGGGAAAAGCCTCTCTGAATTTCTGTCTCTTTGATTTCATTTTACATCCAATATCACCTAAGTACAAATCCCAACACTACTTGCTTTAAAAATAGATTATATAATATCTCTGTATATCCTTTCATCTACAACCATATTTCAAAAATTCAATATGCTCACTCAGGAGGTTACAAAATTTTTTAAATCTACTAAATAAAAGACTAAGTAAAAGGTTATATTGGCCTCATTCTAACAATAGACATATTAAATTATTTCTAACTACAGCAAGCTCTACTTAGGAAAGAAGCATCTATTTGAATAAGTCTTAGATGAAATAAATGTATCATCAAGAAAAATCATTTGAAATGAAGCACAGGGTATCACAGAATAGCTTTCCTTTTTTATTGTGTCATTTACATGGATGAACACTAAAAGCAACCATTTGAACTTCTAGATGAATTGGTAATTACCTAGAAAAATCACATTTTGCTTCATGAATATAAATTCATTTTTAATGTTTATCATGTTCAGATTTCTTAAAATACAAGCATGACTAAGATAACATAAAAGCTTCTAAATGTGATTTATTTAGTAAGGACATAACTCTAAGGTATCACATTAAAGTTGCCACTTAAAGCTCGGGTATGCAGCAGCTAAAAGGGTCAGCTGCATTACTGCAAGTGAGAGGGCAGATGCTGCCTATTAATAATGCCCACTGTCTTAAATCAATAGCGGCCTACAGCCAAGGCCTCCTTCTTGAGAAAGCCACCCACAACCTGCCAACTGTGAGGGGAGGAAAGATAAATGCATAAATACGTACCTACATACATGCAAACATATATACATACATATATGAAAGTGTTCTGTGTGTGGGAGGAGAGGGCGTTGCTGCTGATGACAACAGTAGACATCTCCAAATGGAAAGATATTTACAATTGGTCTTATTGCTACTAGCTGGTCAGATCAAAGTTAAACAGCATCGTATAATACAGAATAAATAATTCATCCGTAGCAGCTTCTTAGGAAATATACATGAAAATATTCACAGTCTGATGCTTCTGTGCTTTTAGTTCAGAGATTCCAGGTCATTGGAGAGAAAGGGAGAAAGTAGCCTTAAGATCTCTCCCCCCACACACATTCAGTTCAGTTCAGTTCAGTCACTCAGTCGTGTCCGACTCTTTGCGACCCCATGAATCGCAGCACGCCAGGCCTCCCTGTTCATCACCATCTCTCGGAGTTCACTCAGACTCACATCCATCGAGTCAGTGATGCCATCCAGCCATCTCATCCTCGGTCGTCCCCTTCTCCTCCTGCCCCCAATCCCTCCCAGCATCAGAGTCTTTTCCAATGAGTCAACTCTTCGCATGAGGTGGCCAAAGTACTGGAGT
>SJYT01084123.1:182835-206919 GCA_006410635.1 Cephalophus harveyi | reverse complement strand
GTATGGATGTGAGAGTTGTACTGTGAAGAAAGCTGAGTGCCGAAGAATTGATGCTTTTGAACTGTGGTGTTGGAGAAGACTCTTGAGAGTCCCTTGGACTGCAAGGAGATCCAACCAGTCCATTCTGAAGGAGATCAGCCCTGGGATTTCTTTCGAAGGAATGATGCTGAAGCTGAAACTCCAGTACTTTGGCCACCTCATGTGCAGAGTTGACTCATTGGAAAAGACCCTGATGCTGGGAGGGATTGGGGGCAGGAGGAGAAGGGGACAACCAAGGATGAGATGGCTGGATGGCATCACGGACTTGATGGACGTGAGTCTGAGTGAACTCCGGGAGATGGTGATGAACAGGAAGGCCTGGCGTGCTGCGATTCATGGGGTCGCAAAGAGTCGGACACGACTGAGCGACTGAACTGAACTGATGCTATATAATAGCATATATTATATTATATATGCTATATAATATTATATTAATATTAATATATAATATTAATTAATATATTATATGCTATATAATATTTCTGGTTAGCAACCAAATTATAAGCTTATGCCACTCAAGTCACAATGGGTTTCTTTAAAACTGATTTATCACTATTAACACAGAGAAGAAATTTTTTACTTCTCAAATAAAGTGAAAAGACAAAACAAAACAAAAATTAAACAAGCAAATAAAAAACAGAGGAAGGAACTAGACTTTTCAGGATAAAATAATAATGAAAACACTGAAAATCAGTAAGCTTCATCACAGTAAAATGAGCTAAGTTAAATTTAATTTAATTACAGTAACAAAAACACCAATTTTAATCAAATAAATTTTTTCAGTCACCAAAAGAATATACATTCTGACTTATAGTGAGGAAAATGGAAGGTTAGGAAAACAATCAAATTAATCAATCACAAAACCCACTATGTTAAATTTTACAAGGGTATTCAAGTTCCCTTCCGTTGATCTAGAATTTAGCTATAATGAGCACGGCAGGAAATAAAGCCAAATATGAACCAGTCAGAAAGGACAGTGAGATAACCAATTACTAAAGACAGTGATATATTCTGTGTAAAATTAAGAGCTCAGCCACTTTTCAAGGACTATATCTTTCTTAAAAGGTTCCCATTTAAAAATTTTTTCCCAAAAATCTCATTATACTGCTCAATCTCTAGCTTGAACATAAATTATTTTTAAAAAGTAAATGGTAGTCAGAACTGGAAAAAAATGCCAATTCCTCCAAAAAAAAAAAAAAAACCCCACACCTAAATTCAGTACTATTCAAATCTAATTACCAACTAGATTTTTTTCCTGCAATTTAATAATATGACTCTAAGGCTCCTCTGAAATGTTCAATTCAATACTGCAACAGTCCTAAGCAACTGCTCCAATAGCCAACTAAAAGAGCCATATAAGAACTCAAAGCAACACACAGACACAAAATCATTGGGAAAAGGAAGAAATGGAGAAGAAAGTATAGAAAACAATACTGAAAATTATAAATTCAGAACCTAAAAGAAATTTAAACTAATTATCAAGTAGATAAAGCCAAAATACAGCTTTAGCTTATGCCACACCGCAGCTTCATTTCATAGAGATCAGTTGAACAAAGGTAGGAGGATGTTTTATCCTTCTTCCTTTAACTCAGTAGCTACCCTAATCGTGTTCAGAAACCCAGGTTCCATAAAACTTGGCTGACATCTTTTACTACTCAAACTTGACCCATTATGGAAGCAAGGTATTTTATCCCATCAGAACTTTTCCCACTTCTGCCACTGCCCTTGGCCTCTCTACACTACATCTAAACAGAGGTAACAATTTCTATAAAACAAGTAAAGGATAGAAATTGATAGTAGCATACTATATGCTCAGCGATAGAACCCAAAAATAAACACTAACATGTCTCAAAGTAAGACATACCCGGTACAAGTGTGTGCATACTTGTTACTCTGTCATGTCTAACTCTTTGAGACCCCAAAGACTGTAGCCCACCAGGCTGCCCTGTCCATGGTATTTCCCAGGCAAGAATACTGGAATGGGTTGCCATTTCCTTCTCCAGGGGATTGCATCTCCTGCATTGACAGGAGGATTCTTTCTACTGAGCCACCTGGGAAGCCCTCCTGGTATAAGTCCATCATGGGAGTTGTAGCCTGCCAGGCACTACACTGGTTAATAACATTAGTGATGCAGGAGGTAGGAGGCATGTCAGAAGGGAGGAAGACAGCACATCAGCAGACGTAAAAAATCTTCAATAGTAGACATTAAAAAGAGCAAAACCAGTGCTGTGGAAGCATTGATACACAGCACAAAATCCAGACAATTTCCCAGAAAATAGGAAGAAAAATGACAAAATAAAAATTATGAGGAAGAACATAGCTAATATAAGGAACAGAAAATAAATAGTCAAACAAAAGACATTCATTTCCCTGAAGTATGGACTATATCAAATAAAACTGAATGAATAATCGAAACACACAATAGAAGGAAGCTTTCTTCAGCAATCAAAGAAATAGTCTAAACCAATTAAATCTACCATATTCCCAAGATCAAAGAAAATATTTACCATATTCCTAAATCAAAGAAAATGGTATAATACAGGTATATAGTGACAAATGGAGAAGGAAATGGCAACCCACTCCAGTGTTCTTGCCGGGAGAATCCCAGGGACAGCAGAGCCTGGTGGGCTGCCGTCTCTGGGGTCGCACAGAGTCGGACACGACTGAAGTGACTTAGCAGCATAGTGACAAATGTAGCACTTACTGGAAAAAAAAAAATGAAAAACATTCTTCAAGCAAGCAGACACAAAGAATTAGCTACTTACAACAGAACAAAAATCAAGTTTTCCATAATTCTCTCCCCAGCAACTATAAACATCAACTGATTTTTTTTTAAATGACTTCCAGCCAAAGACGGACAGCAAAACTCCTCAAAACTTATCAAAAACAGTAGAAAGTATGACAATAACAACCAGTGGCTCCATTAAAAAAGGGGGAGGAGGGGAAATTGAGCAAGAAAATCACTATAATCATAATCAACAAATGTTGAGGACAAATATCTTATTTAATTTTGATTGAAGTATAGTTGACGTAATTTCCAGGTATATAGCAAAGTGATCTAGTAATACATATACAAATGTCTATTCTTTTTCAGATTTTTTTCCGTTATACATTATTACAAGCTATTGAATAGATTGTTGGATGGCATCACCGACTCAATGGACTTGAGTTTGAGTAAGCTCCGGGAGTTGGTGATGGAGGCCTGGCGTGCTGCAGTCCATGGGGTTGCAAAGAGTAGGACACAACTGAGCAACTGAACTGAACTAAACTGAACCTGTGCTATACTGTAGGTTCTGGCTGTTCATCTATTTTATTTGGGCTGAACATTTTAAATTGAGGACCATAATAGGATTTGTTCCTTGGAAGAAAAGCTATGACAAACCTAGACAGCATATTAAAAAGCAGAGACATCACCATGCTGACAATTTTCCGTATAGACAAAGCCATGGTTTTTTCCAGTAGTCATGTACAGATGTGATAGTTGGACCATAAAGAAGGCTAAGTACCAAAGAATTAATGCTTTCAAATTGTGGTGCTAGGGAAGACTCTTGAGAGTCCCTGAGACTGCAAAGAGATCAAAGCAGTCAATCCTAAAGGAAATCACCCCTGAATATTCGTTGGAAGGACTGATGTGGAAGCTGAAGCTCCAATACTTTGGCCACCTGATGCAAAAGAGCCAACTCACTAGAAAAGACCCTGATGCTGGGAAAGATTGAGGAAAGGAGGAAAAGAAGGTGGCAGAGGATGAGATGGATGGCACCACTGACTCAATGGACATGAGTTTAAGCAAATTCTGGGAAACAGTGAAAGACAGGAAAGCCTGGAGTGCTGCAGTCCATGGGGTCACAGAGAGTGGGACACAGCTTAGCAATTGAACAACAAAAATTATAGGATAGGATGCCAAGAGCTGACACATATTCATTAGACTTCAAGTATAGAGGGATACAGAGTCAGGTTCTAAACTAATATAAAGAGATATAAGGGCAGGGGTGGTATCCAGGAACTAGAACGCAGAAAACTACAGATGATAAGAAAGACCTATTATAATACTGCAATCGCGGAACTGTACTCAATAGACTGTAAGAACTTACAATAGAAAAGAATCTCAAAAATAGTGTATAAATAGTATATAGAGATATATATAACTGAATCACTGCCATACACCTGACACTGATACAATATTGTACATCAACTATATTTCAATAAAAAAATTTTAAAAAAAGAAAGCACAGTAGAAGTATAAGATGCACATATCAGTCAGCTGCCTTCCTAACCACTGAAGGTAAGAGTACAAGCAGCAGCCACCGATTTTTAACAGCAAGGGCCTGTTACTGGAGATACAGGGGGACCTCTGTTAGACTCATCCACCTCTTAAACCCTGAAAACTGAGGGAGATGGACCACCAGGGCCAAGGAGAAAATAAACACAATCAGAAGGTAAAAGACTCAGGTAGTCTGAGTTCATTCGTTTCTCCTATCACTTGCCCAAAATTCTTAAGTAAATTGCTGTCATCATTTTAAAAATGAGCAATAATTGCAAAGTAATGAATAGAGGACATCTGTGTTATTGATATGAAGCACTACTCAGTCGTGTCCAATGTTTTGTGACCCTATGGACTGTAGCCTACCAGGCTCCACTTTTTCAGGTTTTTCAGGCATGCTGGATTGGGTTGCCATTTCCTCCTCCAGGGGATCTTTCTGACCCAGGGATCGAACCTGCATCTCCTGTGTCTCCTGAATTGCAGGCAGATTCTAACCAGATAAGCCAATTGCAAATAAAGTAAAAAGAGACAGAGATGAGGGAGACTGGAACATAAGCAGAAAATATCCATAGCAAGAAGAACTTCCCAGGAAAATGAAAGAAGAAACCATACAAGCTACCATTGTATTAATGAAATGGAAGAAACATAATTTTTTCTTTGTTTGAAAGGTATGAACACAAGCTGGAGGGATGAAAACCACACTAGCAACAAAAACAAGGAAAAACAGAATAAACTAAAAACAAACAAGGTAAAGAGAAATGGATAAAAAGCATACAAATCAAAAGAGCAAAAAGGACAACTAATGAGACGATGCCAGATTTGGAAGACAATGTAAGGTTAATAATTTATAATAATGATATTGATTAAGAAAACTGATACTCAAAGGTATTATGGAAGAACATTTTTCTGAAATTAATAAAAACTTAAATCTGTCGAATCTTACCTTGTTCTGGAACAAAGTGACACATACAAAATAAATCGACTGAAGATAATTGCTAGTGAATTTACCGTCTTTTAAGGATTTAAAAATAAGTCAGATATGAGCATCCAGGAAGAATAAAATAACTCAGTCAATAAGAAGTTTTTAAAAAAATTTCAGCCAGCCTCACACTTTACCCCAGTAACTGTCGACACCAAATGGAAAGCCCAAAATTCTGAAAGAAACTAAGATAACCTTCAAGTTTAAAAGCAATAAACAATTCTCAAGAATGCAAGAAGACTTATAATGCTTTCCTCAAATCTACTGGGTGATTAAATTCAACTATCCAAGAAGTAAATCAAGATAATTCAGGAACAGTATAAGAATTGGTGGTGAGCTCTCAGTGGATAGGATGAAAAGACTAAAAACAGTGATTATTAAAATGTATGTGAATGTTTTAAACTTTGACAAAATAAATAATAGTAAGTTACCAACACTGTCAGAATTCAAAGAAGAGAGGAAGAAGAAAGAATATGCTGCTTCTATTTTTTTTATAACAAGTGTCAGTGGGCACTGCCAAAAGTGGAAACACCACTTTAAAAAATTGAAATATCAAGTTTTTACTTTTTTTTCTATCCTTCAGCGGGGTTCTTTTAGAAACTTAAATATATTGTTGTGAACAAATATTTATGTAAAATTCGTTTATTCCTTCCATTTTATCTATTTCTTTTTTCTGTTAGGATATAAATTTAAATATAAAAACCCATGATTCTAGTTTGTGAATTTTACTCTGTCTAATTGGTAAATCTGTAGGCAAAACTGGTGACTCAATGGTAAAGAATCTGCCTGCAGTGTAGGAGACCCAGGTTTGCTCACTGGGTCAGGAAGATACCCTAGAAAAGGGGATAGCAACCCCCTCCAGTATTCTTGCCTGGAGAATTCCATAGACAGAGAAACCTGGTGGGCTACATTCCATGGGGTCTCAAAGAATTGGACACAAGAGTCGGACACGACGTTACTAACACTTAGACAAAAATACCAGGCTTGATGTTTAATAGGTGCTAACAAATGTTAACTTCCGATGGTAAGATTGGAACAACTTTGGTGGAATAGCTGTTAGTTTTATTTTTGGTTTTCTTACTTGTACCTTTCAATAATGCTTAAGTTTTATCTCTCTCTTTCTGTTGTTTGTTTGGGGTTTTGGTTTTTTGTTTTTGGTTTTTTTTTTGGTCACATTGCATGCCTTGAAGGATCTCAGTTCCCAGATCAAATCCAGGCCCACGACAGTGAAAGTGCTAAGTCCTAACCACTGGATTGCCAGGAAATTCCAGATAATGTTTGAATCTTAAATAGTGCACACAGTTCTATACTTTTCACAAAAATCACAATTTTTTTTTTCATAAAAGTTATTTTTTTTAAATTAAAGGAGAACCATCAATAAAGTATGAGGGGAAATGTGATGAAAATTTTTTACCATACAATATAACACCTTCTACCATTTTAGGGAACATTAAATCATCCTGTTGAGAGATGAAGTTTGCACAGGCTCTGAAAGTCACAATATATGTTCCATCCTACTTCTATGAATATTTACAAATATTATGTGGAATATTAAGCCACAAAGGAAATCATTAAAAATATAGCAAAAAGTGTATATATAAGCCAACATTCTTTCTACAAACCACAAAGGGGGAAAAAAAGACAAATTAACTGCAAATGTTGGACTAAAAAATGAAAGAAAAAGTCTCTTTAAAATTTAAAATCTCTAATAAATGTCTTCAAAGAAAACAATATTCTATCTATGAGTCTCAATTTTTTTCATATTTAAAAGAGGTTTTAAATGAAAAACCCTTATAAGGTCTTTCTAGCCACCCCTTACCCTGACATACACAAACTACAATGACTTTTATGTATCTACCAAGCATATACCATATGTTCAGCTTTCTGACTGATTATTCAATGTGGTATGCAAAAGCAGAACAAGTCCCTACATTAAAACAGTGTATGATCAAATTAAGGAGTGAGGAAACGCAAAGAGGAGTCACCAACATACTATGAATATTCCAGAAATTCAAAGGAGGAGATCAGGGTAGGAAGAAAAGGCTTATGTATGTGACTTGTTAGGACTCAAAGAAGAAATCTGAAAATCCAGAAAAGAAATGGGAAAAACATTTTGGTTAATAATACTATATCAATGAAGACTAAAAAATAAAATGTTAAATACTGATAGTTATAAAAAGTTACTATAAGGAAATACAGTCTAGAAAGAAAAACACAGTACTAGACCAAATTGTTTATACTACAAAATGAGTTGTAACAAGATTTTAAAGCACAATGGCTGTGGCTGCCAGCTTAAATCTGGAAAGACTCCCATCACTTTGAATGTCCATTCAAATAGACTTCCACTTTTAGATACATTTCATATCTCTGGAGAGAATAACGTTACCGATAAACAATGATCTTTATTTGCCTTTTGGGAAACTGACCGTAGCAGAGGTAAGATACTCGGCCAGGCTTCCACAGCTACTTCATGCAATGAGAGGAAAATAGTGACAGCTAAGAATTTAAAGAACATTATCACATTCAGGCTCTTCTGATTCTGTACACTATATTTATTTCACGTTCCTAGAGTATAACACACAAAAATTAAAAGAATTAGACTAAAAAACTCTAATCAAGAGTGCCATTTATCCTGAAAAGAAAGTAGGAAACCCAGACAGATTTAAAGTTGGTTTATAATAAACAAGGTAGAGAGGACTAAGACTGCCAAGGTGAAGGGAGTGGGAGGAAATAAAGCATCGTAGTTTCTGAAGAAAATGCTGTTATTACATATAATTGCACCAACTTGATCCAAATCCAATATTTCTTATTCATTGAAAAGAAACATATTAAAATAGCAGCAATTTCCTTTACAAATAAACACATTCAGCCAAGGAAGCTTCTCCTAAAAAAGTTTAACCCTCAAGGTAATAAAAAGCAGAAACAAAGTTATTTAAGTGTTCTAGCTTCAAATAAGAACTTCTAAATACAGATATGCTATAGTTAACTCAGTAACAATTTTTTTTAACCTTGTAAAAATTACAATGAAATTCTTTCAGTCTAATCCTATACTTTTACATTAAAGTGCATAAACGTAAGAAAAATCTTCCAATGAATAATTAGAAATTATTACTATATATTAACTGGAAATCATGAATGGTAATAGTTGCACTTAATTATTTATAATTATGATCTTTAAAAAGCTATGAGAAACAGGAAGTTTCACTTACAAACACCTAAATTTAGGTCTGACAGACAAATTTTGAATATAAGCATCTTGCAGCACACACTATATAGAAATTTGATTCCTCCCTCAAGATATTTTCAGTTATTATATGACTCTTGATTTGTAAGTTGCAACTGGACCAGAAACTATAAATTAACCATAAATATCCATGGAGAAACCATATCTCTGAGTTTCTGTATGAGTATGGTAACTCTTAAAATAGGCACATCCCTTGTAAATACAAGTTACAAGTGTAATGTAAGTATTTCAGCTGAAGATGTTATCTCTATAAGGTCTTTCTACCCATTACTCTCCCATGGCCCACATACACACAAAAACCACAATGAGTTTGTAGTATTTAAAGATACTGGCTCCTAGGGGCATTGAGACTCTAAGCCAGGACGGGTCACACACCCACCAGTGTGAATCTGTGTTCTTGCACCTGAGCTGTCACTTGGGGGGCCAAATAGGACAGCTCTTGAGGGGATACATGAGCTGCTGCAAGAATTACTCTCCCAGAAGAGAAATATTTGATACTGCCCTGCTGGCAAGATATTTTTCCTGCTCTAAATCCTTGTAAGTAAAACTGATATAAAATGTCTGGTGAATCTGAGTGTTTGGTTGAACTTAAAAGACCATCTGGTAGACTTTGAAAAACCTAACCTCAAGATCTTAAATTTTTCTTCAGACACAAAAGAACTGTAATTTGTGTTAAGTGCACAGAATTTTCTCATAAAATATAAGAAGCAATTTCTTTTTAAAATATTCAATGTTTTCAAAACATTGTTTTCATTTTTCTAATATGTAAGCTTCAGATTAACCATTAATATAAATGTAAAGGACTTTCATAGAGCCTCCACAGTAATATTCTACATTCAGCCTCTTAAATTGGGGGGATTAGTCACACTGATCAAATACTATGAGCATTACTGACAAATTCTCCATATGGTTTTTAAACATTCAATAAAATTATCTAAATAAGCAGAACTGAATAGATCTGGGAATCCACAAAGCTTTATAGAAAGTTGGTGGTGGCTCAGAGGTTAAAGCGTCTGCCTCTAATGCGGGAGACCCGGGTTCGATCCCTGGGTCGGGAAGATCCCCTGGAGAAGGAAATGGCAATCCACTCCAGTATTCTTGCCTGGAGAATCCCACGGACGGAGAAGCCTAGTAGGTTACAGTCCACGGGGTCGCAAAGAGTCGGACACGACTGAGCGACTGAACTGAACTGAACTGATCGAGATTTTAAATTCTAAACATAATCTGAGATGCTAAAGAGTTTGTCAAGATCTTACCTCATATACTGACAAACTATTGCTATTTTTGATAGATTTTGTAGAGTTCATGTTAAGACCTGAATTTTGTCTTTCATTTTAAATGCAAAAAAGTGAAAGTGAAGTCGCTCAGTCTGTCCAACCTTTGCGACCCCATGGACTGTAGCCCACCAGGCTTCTCTGTCCATGGGATTTCTCAGGCAAGAACATTGGAGTAGGCTGCCATTTCCTTCTCCAGAGGATCTTCCTGAACCAGGGATCAAACCCAGGTCTCCTGCATTGTAGGCAGATGCTTTACTGTCTGGGCCACCAGGGAAGCCTAAGGCCCCCATTTAAAACTTAAGCTGTCTGGCTTCCTCCTGGCACCATCAGGAGAAACTGCTGCCCTAATGTCTAACCCCGCCCCCTACATGCAGCAGGATTGTACCCAGATTTCCATCCCATTACTAAAGTCCATCCCTTTATGTCTCAATGGCTTTTTCTTTTCAAGGATCATTACTAAAAATTGAACTTAACTCAGCACTCTGTTATGATCTAGGGGGTTAGGATGGGGTAGGGGTTGGGGGAAGGAGGTTCTGGAGGGAGGGGATATATATGTAGACATATAGCTGGTTCACTTCACTGTACAACAGAAACTAACACAACGCTGTAAAGCAATTATACTCCAATTTAAAAAATTGAAAAAAAATCGACACTCTTTTAAACACATAATCATTAGCAATTCTGCACCATTTGACACAGTAAGTTCTGAAACAAGCCTTGAAGTGTAACATCCTCTCAGTCTAATAATAAGTGATCTCTAAATGGGATTCATTAAATGCTTAAAGAAATCCTCTTCTATTTTAAAGAAAATTATCTATCAGGTAAACTATTTTCTTGAAATCTTAAATTTATAAAGAATATTTTGCTAGAGATACTAAATAAAAATGATTAAAGGTGCTAATTAAAGCTTTTTTATATTCTGCTTTTCTAATAAAGACTTCCCTGGTGGCTCAGACGGTAAAGGGTCTGCCTACAATGCGGGAGACCTGGGTTCGATCCCTGGGTTGAGAAGATCCTCTGGAGAAGGAAATGACAACCCACTCCAGTACTCTTACCTGGAAAATCCCATGGACGGAGGAGCATGGTAGGCTACAGTCCAAGGGGTCTCACAGTCCAAGGGGTCTCAAAAAGTGGGACATGACTGAGTGAATTCACTTTCACTTTCTTTCTAATAAAATTTATATTTTAAATTGTCTTCATTGTTGATATTCAACTTCACTTGCCATTTTTTAGTAAAATCATTTGCCATTGTTTCATAAAACTTCTACTGAATTCCTTAAGATATTCTTTTTAAATTAAACCACTTACTGTAAACAGCCCACTCTTACTGCTACAGGAACATGGGGAAGTTGAGTGGCCCATTTCAGTGTCACATCTTGATAAATATGCAACATATTATTATGGTTTCCAATCAAAGTATTTATTGTTCCTTCAGAAACTATGGATGAAAGAAAGAAAAAGAATAGTAAGAAAAAAATCATTTTCAACAGTTTTTACATTCCTTTTTTAGAGGATTTATAATACAAATTAATTATAACATCTTGACTTAATGCATAAAGATTTTAAATAATAAAACATTATTTTTCAATTTCAAGGTACCAGCACTCAAAAAATTTTTTAATCATTTATAAATATATAAAAACTATATATATAACTAGAGAAACTGTAACTAGAGTGGCCAAAATTTTTGCACTTTATCTAAAAAGGATGAACTTGATTAATATATTGAACATATTTAAGCTACTGATTTACTAGACATTCACTACAGATAAGTTATTCTATGAGTCATTACTATGCTCATTTCTCCTTATAAAAGAGTCTGATGTTCTCTTGGAAACATCTTGAATAACCACATCTTGGAAAGCATTATTATATACCTGAGGCCAATTCTACAAGTCATTTTGTACAAAGTAAAATGACTGACAAAACCAAATGTGTGCTTTATATCAAACCTCTATTCAAACTTTAAAAGCTAAAATTTCCATTACATGTTCAGTATAAAACTATTTTCCTAGTTCTTTAAAATATATGTGAGTGACTGGGGCTTTTTCTGGTGTATATAACACAGCAACGACATATGGAAAAGATAAAAGAAAATCTTTCTACACACCTGAGCAATATGGGAGAAAACAACTTGGGCTATAATCAAGTTTCTTCATAAATCGAATTTGTCCATTATCCTTAAGGCAAAAAAAGTTTCTCTCACCAAGAACAAAAACAGAAGATGCTGACTGAATGAAAGACACAATACATATATCAAGGGCTTGCTCTCCAATATTTAGAGTCCAATCTACCTGCAAAGGAAAACTAATGATCAATTGCATTGCTAAAAATATAACGTTTCATTCACTTTGCTATTAATACAATTAAGAAATGCTTTACAAAAAAGCAGGCATAAAGATTAATCCTCATTCATTTTTTTCTCCTATTACCATATTTCTGATATTTTGTAGACTCTAGTAGTTTTTGCCCCTTTTACCATGTGATATAACAACTGTGGAAAATTCTTAAAGAGATGGGAATACCAGAACCTGACCTGCCTCTAGAGAAATCTGTATGCAGATAAAGAAGCAACAGTTAGAAGTGGACAAAGAACAATAGACTGGTTCCAAATCAGGAAAGGAGTACATCAAGGCTGTATATTGTCACTCTGCTTATTTAACTTATATGCAGAGTACATCATACGAAATGCCGGGCTGGATGAAGTACAACATGGAATCAAGATTGCCAGGAGAAATATCAATAACCTCATATATGCAGATGACACCACCCTTATGGCAGAAAGCAAAGAACTAAAGAGCCTGTTGATGAAAGTGAAAAAGGAGAGTGAAAAAGTTGGCTTAAAACTCAACATTCAGAAAACTAAGATCATGGCATCCGGTCCCATCACTTCATGGCAAATAGATGGGAAAACAATGGAAACAGTGATAGACATTATTTGGGGGGGCTCCAAAATCACTGCAGATGGTGACTGCAGCCATGAAATTAAAAGAGGCTAGCTACTTGGAAGAAAAGCTATGACCACCCTAGACAGCATATTAAAAAGCAGAGACATTACTTTGCCCACCAAGATCCGTCTGATCAAGGCTATAGTTTTTCCAGTAGTCATGTATGGATGTGAGAGTTGGACTATAAAGAAAACTGAGCACTGAAGAACTGATGCTTTTGAACTGTGGCATCACAGTTCAAAACTGTGATGACTGTGAAGACTCCTGAGAGTAACTTGGACTGCAAGGAGATCCAACCAGTCCACCCTAAAGGAAATCGGTCCTGAATATTCATTGAAAGGACTGATGCTGAAGCTGAAACTCCAATACTTTGGCCACCTGACACTAAGAGCCAACTCATTGGAAAAAATGCTGATGCTGGGAAAGATTGAAGGCAGGAGGAGAAGGGGATGACAGACGATAAGATGTTGGATGGCATCACTGACTCTATGGACATGAGTTTGAGTAAGCTCTGGGAGTTGGTAATGGACAGGGAAGCCTGGCATGCTACAGTCCATGGGATCACAAAGAGTTTGATACAACTGAGCGACTTAACTGAGCTGAACTGAACCATGTGATATTAACTATTCAGCAATTCAAACACTCGTATAAGTATAATCAAGGAGGTAAAGATCTGTATGTTGAAAACTATAAAACATTGACAAAATAAATTGAAGAGTAAAAATAAAAAGATATGCCATATTAATGGATTGGAAGAATTAATATCCTTAAAATGTCCATACTACTCAAAGTGATCTACAAATGCAAATCCCTATCAAAATTACAAAGGCATTTTTCACAGAAATAGAAAAAATGTGCAAAGTTCATGTGAATCCACAAAACACCAAATAGCCAAAACAATCTTAAGCAAAAAGAACAAAGCTGGAAGCATCATACCACCTGACTTCAAAATACACTACAAAACTAGTCTAATCAAAACAGCATGGAACTATCATAATAAAATAGACATCTAGACCAATGGAACAGAAGAGGAAGCTGAGAAATAAAACTCTGCATTTACAGTCAACTAGCTCAACAATGGTACCAAGAACATACAATGCAGAATAGGGCAGTATCTTCAAAAAATGGTGTTGGGAAACTTGATATCCATATGCAGAGGAATGAAAATGAACCCCTATCTCATACTATATACAAAAACCAATTCAAAATAAATTAAAGATTTAAATATAAGAACTAAAGCTGTAAAATCATTAGAAGAAACATAGGGAAAAGCTCAATGACTTTTCAGATATGACCTCAAAAGGACAAACAACATTAAAATAGACAAAGGGGATTTCACCAAACTAAAAAGCTTTTACAGGGGAAAAAAAAAGAGAGAGAAAACTTATTATGGGATTATATGAAATCATATATGTGAAACTTTTGAAACTTATAAAGCATTATAGAATTTAAAGTCTTTTATTCTATCAAAAACTTAAAATGCTTCTTCACAGCAAAGGAAGCTGTCAGTAGTGTGAAAAGACAATCTATGGAATGGGAGAAAATATATCCAATAAGGAGTTAATATCAGACAGCTCAACAGCAAAAAAAAAAAAAAGAATAATTTCTCAAAATAAGACATACAAATGACAAATAGATATATTTAAAAATGCTCACCAACACTAACCATCAGGGAAATGCAATGAGATATCACCTTATATCTTTTAGAATGGTTATTATCAAAAAGAAAAGAGATAATAAGTGTTGGTGAGAATGTGCAGAAAAGCAAACCCTGTATACTGCTGGTAGGAGTATAAAACATTACATCTACTATGGAAAACAATATGGAGCTTCCTCAAAAAATTAAAAATAGAACTACTATATGACCCAACAATCCACTTCTGGGTATGTATCCAAAGGAAGTGAAAGCAGAATATTGAAGAGATATCTGCCATCTCATGTTCATTGTAGCATGATTCACAATAGCCAAAACATGAATCAACCTAACTTCTAATGATGGATGAATGGTTATGAAAACATGATACAGGAAGGGCTGATGCTGAGGTTGAAGCTCCAGTACTTTGGCCACCTGGCACGAAGAACTGACTCATTTGAAAAGACCCTGATGCTGGGAAGGACTGAAGGCAGGAGGAGAAGGGGGTGACAGAGATGGCTGGATGGCATCACTGTCTGAATGGACATGAGTTTGAGCAAGCTCCAGGAGTTGGTGATGGACAGGGAAGCCTGGCGTGCTGCAGTCCATGGGGTCACAAAGAGTCAGACACAACTGAGTGACTGAACTGAATTGAAAATGAAAAATATCCTGCCATTTACAATAATGTGGATGAACCCGGAGGACATTATGCTAGGTGAAATAAGTCAGACTCAGAAAAATGAACACTGTATGACCTCACTTATCTGTGGAATCTAAAAAAGTCAAAATAATAGAAGCAGAGAGTAGAATTTTGGCTTCCAGGGCCTGGGATATGGGAGACATGAGGATATACTGGTCAAGGGGTACAAAGTTTCAGTTATGCAGGATGAATTAGTTCTGAAGATCTAACGTACATATAGTCACAATACTGTATTGTATACTCCAAATTTGTTGAGAGATCTTAATGATCCTACCACAAATATATATACACATACACACACACACACACATATATATATATACACATGAGGAGACAAATAAGTTAATTTGCTTAGTTCTGGCAATCATTTCGCAATTTATACATATATCAAAACATCTCACAGTACACAGTAGGTTTACATAATTTTATTTGTCAATTATACTTCAATAAAGCTAAAGGGAAAAAAGGCAGGTAGAGAAGAGAGTGAAAGAATATCATATGTAAAATGAGCTGCCTGTATAAAGGTCCTGTCAGGATGGGGAGGGTCCATGGCTTATTGAAAAAAAATACACATAAAGAAGATGTCTGGCTCCACTGAAATTTTTCCATAAGAAAGCTGTTGCATTTACTTTTCAAATCAAATTTAAAAATCAACAAAACCTAAGTCCAACTGCTATAAATATGTTTTTATATAGAAGCAATTTTGAAAATATCAATATGCATATATAGAGCAGTTGTCAAGCTACTATAGTAGTACAGATAGGATCCTCCATACATAAGAGCTCCTCCAGGGTATCTTCATCTCTCAGAACATGGTCAATGTTTAATAAATCTTTCTTAAAATAATGAAGGAATGAATGTAAAATAGACATATAAAGAAAAAAATCAGTCCCCAATCAATTATTAATGTTTCTAAATCAAGAAAGCATGAAGGAGCAAAGACATACTATTTTGAAAAGGTTTGGATGATAGGCATATATTGCAAACAGCAATGACAGTGAGATGAATGTACAAAAGCATCTGGACAAAGAGGAAGTAAGATTACCCTCAAAGTTAGGCTTTGAAGCAAGAATCAAGAATCAACAAACGAAAGGTCAAAGAAGAGATGTGAAAAGTCACATTAAAGATACATATAAATTTTATGCCATTCAAAAAATGATTTAGGTATTAATCTATCTACTTTTGGATTAAAGTATCTGAAGAAGGTATGAAATCTAAATGGGACTGAAGGTGAAGTCGCTCAGTCGTGTCCGACTCTTTGCGACCCCGTGGACTGTAACCTACTAGGCTTCTCCGTCCATGGGGTTCTCCAGGCAAGAATACTGGAGTGGATTGCCATTTCCTTCTCCAAAATGGGACTAGTCAGAGAGGCAAATATCATCTGTGTGTATATAAGAAGAATCTGGAATAGAGGGATAGCACAGGGCATACAGGCATTTATGCACATTTATGCATCAGATTATCTTCATCTAAATTAGGCTTCACACCAAATCATTCAACAACAAAAAAAATTTTTTTTTAGACAAATCATTCAGGCTTTCCTGGTAGTTCAGTGATAAAAGAATCCACCTATCAATGAAGGAGACACAGGTTTGATCCCTGGACCAGGAAGATCCCACATAGCATGGAGCAACTAAGTCTCTGTGCCACAACTATTGAGCCTGTGTTCCAGAGCACACACTGTGCCTACATGGTGCAGCTACTGAAGCCCAGGCTCCACAACAAGAGAAGCCACCACAATGAGGCCCTCCCACCGCAAACCCACTCGCCGCAACTAGAGGAAGGCCTGCACAGCAAGAAGACCCAGCACAGTCAAAAATAAAAAAAAAATTTTTAAAACATAAATTATTCAATTATCACTTAGTTCAAGCGTAGTTCACCTATGCAGAAAGATTCCACTGAACAAAAGACATGAACATCAAGTCCTAAGGTAGTTACATTTCTCATCACAGTTTAATAGACTTGCATTCTAGCATTATTTGTCAGCACTTGTAACTCAGGCTGACGTGTCCCTGACTCTGAGAGATGACAATTCATTCAGAGTGGATAAGCAGAGTTTCTGAAGCCACAGGCTGCGATCCAGCCACTAAATACTTTCAGTTCACTAGGTACGGAGTGCCATTCTTTGCAAATTTCCCATAAGAAATATACCACATTCTAAATTACTGAGTCTCAAAATGCACAGTAGTATACCAAGAACAATCATTTTAAAATCCTTCCACTTCCAGCCATGATACAGTGACAGGAAAAAAAATTCTACCGCCCCACCTGAAACAACCACAGCATGGACAAAATGTTTGAAACAACCGTTTGTGAGGCATTGGATATCAAAAAACAAAAGACAGCAATCCCTTGAAAACAGAAAACAAATGAGGTGAGTGGTATAACTGCCCCAGCCATGAGCGAGTTTTTAGGCCATGGGACAGGGAGAAGAAACCCAGGCAAAGCCCACCAGGCCCCCTGGGTGGAGGAGATGAATGCTAACAGTTGAGAGACACCAAGGCAGCTAGAGCTCACCAGACAGCATGCTAAAAAAGAGAGAGCAACACAAGGACAGAACTCCGGGACCTGTTACGAATTCTCTCGGATATTCAGTTGAGTACTTATCAGCACATTTATGTAGAAAATTACTCAAAGCCAGGGAAACAACCATCCAAAAGGATTAGCGGTAACAGTGCCCAGCATTTACACAGGGCCTGGAATACTGCCTGTGCTCACAAGCCAGACTGGGACACCTCATAATTTACAGGGAGTTGGAAAGAACTTTCAGAAGGGTAGTACCTCAGGAGGGGGTACAACCAGCTCCAGAATGAACACTGCTCTGGTCCCACCTAACAAGACTTAAGAGCAAGGCCGAAAGGATCAGACTGTTTCCAAGTAACTTAACTGTCTTCCAGGCCGAAGCTCAAAAAGATTTATAGAAATATAAAAGTACGTAGCTTCGAACAAAGTCAAACTGACTATATCCTACTGCTGCTGCTAAGTCACTTCAGTCGTGTCCGACTCTGTGTGACCCCATAGACAGCAGCCCACCAGGCCCCCCTGTCCCTGGGATTCTCCAGGCAAAAACACTGGAGTGGGTTGCCATTTCCATCTCCAATGCATGAAAGTGAAAAGTGAAACTCAAATTGCTCAGTCATGTCCGACTCTTCATGACCCCATGGACTGCAGCCTATCAGTCTCCTCCATCCAATATCCTGGCATCTAATAAATATTTAGACAGCAGCACAGAGGCAGAACTCAGATCTGTTAAGAATCTTCTCAAATAAGCTGAGTACATATCAGCACATTCATGCAGAAAATTACTCAAAGCCAGGGAAAGAACCACCCAAAATGTGGTTTTTAGTTTAGTTTTTTTTTTTTTTAATTATCAAGCATGTAAAGAAACAGGAAAATGTGATCCATAATGTAGAGATAAATAAACTGTATTACATAGTTTATAATACTATACAGTTTATAATACTTATGTTAAATAAATTGTATCTATTTAATTTAAAAAGTGTACAAGAAAGATATCTTTTAAAACACCTAAATTGAACTTGTAGAGATAGAAACTATACTAGGCAGGAATTAATACCAGATTAGACATTACAGAAAAAATATTAGTGACCTTGAAAACATAGTAGTAGAGATTATCCAAAATTAAATAGAAAAAAGAATTTTGTAAAACAAAGAGCAAATCTGTGACCCATAGGGTAACTTCAAGTAGCCTAAACGTATGTGTAATTGAGGGAGGAGGAGAAAAAATGGAGAACAGAAAAATAATCTTTGAAAATTAGCTAAAAATTTTTCTAAATTTCATGAAAACTATAAATTCACAAGTACATTAAGTTCAACAAATCTATAAACACCAAAAAAAAAGGAATGAAAGAAAACTATACAAAACACATTATAATCTAACTGCTCAAAAGAAGTGATAAGAAAAAAATCTGAAAAACACATGGAGAAAAAAGATATTGTGTACCAAGGAACCAAGATAAGATGAAGGATTTCTTATGGGAACAATGCAAGCTAAAAGATGGAGGAGATCTCTGCTCCTAGAGGAGGAAATCAAGATGGCAGAGTTGGAAGACGTAGAACTTACTTGCTATATCTAACACAACAGAAATACCTCCATATGTGGAACAATTCTCAGCAAAAAATAACTGGAAACTGGCAGAAAGACTCCTGTACAGCCAAGGCTGAGAAAGAGATTCACATGTAATGAGGCAGCAGGGAAGAGAAATGATCACCTGTACCCAAGGGAGAGGACTCAGAGGAGAAGAGAGATTTCACAGGCAGAGATCCTCCCTGGGAAGTGAGCAGTCGGAGCTACATATTAGGCACCCCAGTCCTGGGGTCCTCCACGAAGAAGAGGAGCCTCTTGACTGGTTGGAGTGCTGGTAGGACTAACAGGAAGGCTGGGGAAAGCCTTCTGTTCCCGAAGGAGTGCACACATGTTTGTTCACTCCTGAAACAGGGCAGAAAGTGCAGATCAGAACTTGGTGAGTAGCTGACTAGCTTTTCACAACTGCCCCATGAACAAACTGAATGTTCCAGCCCCACTTACGTCACATTGGAGCTCCACACTGGAGCGAGAGCTAACGTGACCATGGAAAGAACCCAGCCACGAGACATAAAGGCAGCTAAGACCCAAAGCAATGTCTAAGCAGGGAGGGGACAGTCATGATTGGTGCGTGCACAGGCAGCAGCACATCAATCTCGCCAATAAGCGGTGCCGGCAAAACTGGGCAGCTAAATGTGAAAGAATGAGATTACAACATTTCATCACAGCTTACACAAAAATAAACTCAGAGTGGATTAAATATCTAAATATAAGTCCAAACACCATAAAACTCAAACATCTTTTTCTTCAAACTACTTTTCAAAGTTACCAAATTTCACTTGTGCACAAACTTAATCTTTGCAGGCTGTGAAAAATTTTCATCTTTTACTCATATTTCATCATGCATCTATACTAGTAGCAACTTTTTTGTCTATTAAAGGAATTTTTTACTTTTTATTTTGTTAGTTTATAATCATTTCAGTTCAAAGTGACCTCATCTGGACATTTATAATCCTAGTGGCACAATTCTATAATCTGGTACATTGTTACCATGACTAGGCATGTGTCTCCACTGCTCAATAACAGCCAACTAAATTCTCTGATCACTGACATAACCTTAACACAGAAAATGGCTGAAATATATTTTTTTTTAATTTTTCTTCCCAGGAATTCTTATTCTGAACAAACATCTATGATTATATATAACATTACTAAAATTTTTATATATTTTAAAAAGGCCTTACAACTAGTCTTTTTCCAGACCCATGTTTTTGTTGTTCAGTCTCTTGTCTTTTATCTGCATCCGTTGCAAAAGCAAGTACTTGGTATCTGTTTAAAAGATATGGAATAACTGTAAGTGACTTTATAGTTAAAATGTGTAAATTATTTTTAAAGCACATAATCTCAACATAATTTTTAAATATACATAAACTACAAATCTTATGTATCACCTTCTCCTTGATTTTAAACATTGTAAAATTTAGTGAATGAATTTAGTAATGAATTCTACTGAATGATGACGAATTTGTACTGTGGCGTAAGACTATGTAAAACTGTAATGATAATGAAATTGTAACCATATGTCCCAAAATTCAATATTGGGGAAATAGCTCTGCCAAATGTCAAAGTATCTCCCATTAAAATTTTATGTGATAAATAACAATACTCAATAAAGATCCAGTACCAAAACCCAAAATAGAAAAAAATACAAATAATGCAAAACAACCAGATGAGTTATTGCAACCATCCCCAAAAAAGTGGCAGTAGAAATTATTAATATCTGTGGACCCCAGAAGGTCTGAGTTTAATTCCCAGCTGAACCATTAACTAGTTGAGAAAATTTTTGAAAATTAATCACTCTGTGCCTTAATCTTTCCTATCTATAAAATGGGAATAATAATAATCTTAACTTAAGCATTGTTAGAAGAATTTAAAAAATAATTTAAAATGTCTGGCACAGTATCTGATAGGGTTTCCCTGGTAGCTCAGCTGGTAAATAATCCACTTGCAATTCAGGAGACCCCAGTCTGATTCCTGGGTCAGGAAGTTCCCTGGAGAAGGGATAGGCTACCACTCCAGCATTCTTGGGCTTCCCTGGTAGCTCAGATGGCAAAGAAGCCGACTGTATTTGGGAGACCTGGGTTCGATTCCTGGGTTGGGAAGATTCCCTAGAGGAGGACATAGCAACCCACTCCAGTATTCTTGCCTGGAGAATCCCCATAGACAGAGGAGCCTGGTGGGCAACAGTCCATGGGGTCACAAAGACTTGGACATGACTGAGCAACTAAGCACAGCACAATATCTGATATACACTAGATACCCAATTTTTGACTGACAGGTTGACAAACAGATAGATACAGATTTCTATATACACAGAGATAAATCACCTAGTAATTTATCTGGTATGTAATAAATTCTCAATAATGGACATTATGGACATTAGGACTTTCTATCAGTATTTTATTTCAACAGCAACATTTAATACAACATTGTAAATCAATTATAATACAATAAATTTTTTAAAATTTTAATATTTAGCTCAGACCATATTCAATTTAGAAATGATTTAGACAATAAAGTTTAAATTCCTTAATTTCCATTAATTTATGGTGTATTTTCAGAGTAATAATCCTACTCAAAATGAAGAAATTTTAGGCTCATAGATCCCTTTCCACTTTCAATAGGTAAGAGAAAAATTAGTAAAGAGATATGTTCAGATAGCTCCTATTGTCTAAGATAAAGATGTCTGATAGTGTAAACATCAGGGACCTTAATGAAGAAAGGCAATGTAGACTAAATAAGCACTAAAATGTACACTAATATTTCAATGTTATATACCAACTAGCAAAGTATTCTATTCCAGTCAGCAATATTTCATTTGTAAAAAGCCTCCAATTTTCAGAGAATGAATAATGACTATGAATTATGATAGATTTTGCAGTACATTCATGAAAACCGGTCTTCCAGTTAATAAGAAAGCTTAATGCATATAAAGTTCATTCATTCAATAAACATATAGTAAGGATCTCATACCTATATCCACCAGGACCTTCCAAAGTAGTTGAGGAAATTCATATATAATACAAACAAATAAGTATAACTCAGAGTGCACTGTGCTGAGTGGTAAGTACATAAGTACCAAAGGAATATGATGGCAGAAACAGGTAACATGGGTTTGTTAGGGTCAGCACACTGACTGAAACCGCCCACCCTGGCCAGGCACCATAGTAACCATGTGCATGAGTTGTTTTATGACAGGAGGTCCTGGTAAGGACCATGGAACTAATAAGCCACCACCAACCAGAAGAGTTCAGGAAAGGTCAAAAGGAGACACCACATGTCCGACCACCTCCCAGAATCCTTCTCTCTGGCATCCATCTTGGTTGAACAAAGCATGCACCACTAGGAAGGACTCTTGAGTCAGAATGATTGGCTAAAGACAACCCGGAAACTAATCCCATCACAGTAAAACCCAAGACTGCGAGCCACTGGCAGAGTTGTTCTCCTGGGCTCCCTTACTCTACTGCTCTCCACCTGGGTGCCCTTTCCCAGTAAAATCTCTTCCTTTGTCAGCATATGTGTCTCTTCGGACAATTCATTTCCAAGTGTTAGACAAGAGCCCAGTTTCGGGGCCTGGAAGGGGTCCCCCTTCCTGCAACAGGTAGAGGAAATATATATGTTCTTGGTATCAGTTAAGGAGGAGAGAGCTAGGTTTTGAAGAAAGAGTGAAAACTCATCATGCTGTTAAAGACTAAAAAACATTATGGCAAAGCAAACAACACATGCAAAGGCATGCAGCAGTAAAAGAGACATCAAAGGCCATGGCAGGAGCTTAGGAGAGATGCCTGGCAGAGAGGAATAAGTCATGGGAAATGAAACCCAAAAAACGGTAGCAGGCGGAAGATCTCAACCTTGTAAAACCATGCTAAAAAATTCTATAGGCAGTTGCAGCAAATGCCATCTGAGAATGACCTTCAACATGCCTAGGTCTTCAAAACCGCCAAATAATTACACCTCACACTCTGACCAAATAGGATTCCCTTAGTCTTCCTGGTTCATGATAATAGAAATAGTGTGCACTGGTGACTAAAACATCAGTCCAGAGCTGGTCCTAATGGACCAGTCCTAATGGATCTAACCTCAGGCAATAATTAACACAGGCAGTTCATTTCCTGCAGTCACCAACCTACCAGAGGATAATATGGATATTAATGAGGTTGTTGCAAAAATCCAAAGCTTTTTAGCTGTTTGAAGCTTCTTATATAACTGGAGAGAGTTATTATTCATCTGAGGCATAACTGAGCCCCTAAAGTGGTCTCATTAACATCAAAACAACATGCAGAGACACAGCCAAAATTCACTCCTGATTTCTAAATCCAGAACAATTCTCTTCCTGGAAGACAGCTCAGAAGAGGATTTTATTACTAAACATAACTGGCAATAAATTTAGATGATGACAAACTTCCAATCAGTTCAGTTCAGTCGCTCAGTCGTGTCCAACTCTTTGCGACCCCATGAATCGCAGCATGCCAGGCCTCCCTGTTCATTACCATCTCTCGGAGTTCACTCAGACTCATGTCCATCGAGTCCGTGATGCCATCCAGCCATCTCATCCTTGGTCGTTCCCTTCTCTTCCTGCCCCCAGCATCAGAGTCTTTTCCAATGAGTCAACTCTTCGCATGAGGTGGCCAAAGTACTGGAGTTTCAGCTTTAGCATCATTCCTTCCAAAGAAATTCCAGGGTTGATCGCCTTCAGAATGGACTGGTTGGATCTCCTTGCAGTCCAAGGGACTCTCAAGAGTCTTCTCCAACACCACAGTTCAAAAGCATCAATTCTTCAGTGCTCAGCCTTCTTCACAGTCCAACTCTCACATCCATACATGACCACAGGAAAAACCATAGCCTTGACTAGACGGACCTTAGTCGGCAAAGTAATGTCTCTGCTTTTGAAAATGCTA
>SJYT01084123.1:106115-182611 GCA_006410635.1 Cephalophus harveyi | reverse complement strand
TATTGCTGAAGCCTGGCTTGGAGGATTTTGAGCATTACTTTACTAGCATGTGAGATGAGTGCAATTGTGCGGTAATTGGAGCATTCTTTTGCATTGCCTTTCTTTGGAATTGGAATGAAAACTGACCTTTTCCAGTCCTGTGGCCACTGCTGAGTTTTCCAAATTTGCTGGCAGATTGAGTGCAGCACTTTCACAGCATCATCTTTCAGGATTTGAAACAGCTCAACTGGAATTCCATCACCTCCACTAGCTTTGTTCATAGTGATGCTTTCTAAGGCCCACTTGACTTCACATTCCAGGATGTCTGGCTCTAGATGAGTGATCACATCATCATGATTATCTGGGTCCTGAAGATCTTTTTTGTACAGTTCTTCCGTGTATTCTTGCCACCTCTTCTTAATATCTTCTGCTTCTGTTAGGTCCAGACCATTTCTGTCCTTTATTGAGCCCATCCTTGCATGAAATGTTCCCTTGGTATCTCTAATTTTCTTGAAGAGATCTCTAGTCTTTCCAATAGCATTTATTTTACAATTCTTTCTTAAATTCGCTTAACTGGGGTCAATAATGTACATGGAAATCTATTTCCAAAACTGAACAATTCCAAGCAGACTTGGAAATTCTGAAATAAAACACTTGGATATTTTTTCTTATCACTCAAGTGTTCAGTGATATAAGCTAAAGAATAAAATTCCTTTATTAAAAGTGCTGAAAGAATAATCAGGTCCAATGTAAAAAAATGTTCATGAAAGACTGTCACACATATTTTTCAGAACAGAAAGGCACTAATCACAGATACAGCAAGTCCACGTGAACCATGGCATTTTTTGAACCAACAGTCACAAATGCTTAACAGGTCCCATAGAGCACCAATGACAAACTCAACCATATAATTTAGTGCTCTTCTGTATTACATCATAAAAACAGCAAGTAACTAAAAGATGGATTGAGGTGTCACAGAAATACAAAAGTAAACCCTCCAAAATCATTTATTTTCAAATGAAAAATAGCTGTCACCTGAAAGCGTGCCAGGAGATTTGGGAACTTTGATAATTTAACCTGCAGAATTCTACTAGAATTGGAAGCTCTGATACAAAGCGTTACTATGTTCATTCCAACTATAGCTAAAACATTCTTGATTGTGCTAGTGAGAATCATTTTCATTGAAAGATTCCAGTAACAAAATAGAAGGTTTCCTCATAAACTTTTCATTCCTTCATACATTAACATTTCATTAACATAATGTTAACATAACATTAACATTTCATTCCTTCATTCATTAACAAGTAGATCTTGTTAAACATCTACTTTAAAAGAATAGACATCAGAAAGGCCCGTCAAAGTCTAGATTAGCAATAACAAAAACAGAAATCCAACTGAAAAGATAAAGACCTGAATGTCAATCAGATGCGAAGCAAGACCTGAGTAAGAGGGGAAAAAAAGTAGACAGATCATGATTTACTGCCTAAATTATTCTGACAAGGAAAGAAAGAGAAAAATAAAAGACGGTCCAAGTTGGCAAAAACATGGCCAAGGGAATGGCCATAGGCCCCTTCTCTACAAAAAAAAAAAAAGCAATTCTCTCACTTTCAAAGAAAAACAACATTCAAAGTGTGTCCCTGAATTAGAAGCACCTGGAGCATGTATTTGTAATGATTTCTGGATCTTTTTCCCAAACCTACTAAATCAAGGTCTACAGGGCTGGGGCTTGAGAATCAGCAAACATACATTTTATAAAAGAAGGCCCAGATGATTCTTATGTACACTAAAGTTTGAGACTCATAGCCTTCTCCAGTTCCTATATGAACATAACTGATCTGTATTCAAAGTAACTAAATATCAATATCAGAAACGAAGATGAATTATGTCTTAAAAGCCTTTTATATGAACTGATTATATTTTTAACTGATTATAGATTTAATGAAGCCTCCAAAGACCAAAACTACAGTTCTCATGCTTTCTCCCATCCTAAATTACACCTGTGATTATCATTTAAAACTGTGATTATCATTTAACCTATTATACTTAAAAGTGTATATAAATACAATATAGCACTTAATGTTATAAACCCTCTTGATTGTCATCATTTCATAATAATCACAAATCCCATGCATTTTACCATGATAAAAGATTCACATAATAAATAAAGTGTGTACTTTTTAGTTCTAGATGAAGATCAATTTAATAGATCAGTATGCTGGAGAATCACCACAGTTAAAACAGAATGAGTTTCTGTGAGATTAAACCTTCACATTAAAGAAACCTACACATTGCTTCCTCAACTAATCACTCCTGGAGTTATTACCAAATTAATTCCTACATATTTCAAAGAGTATTACATATTAATTCTACCAATTTCAAAGAGTAAGTCATGGGACATTCAAATCTTTATATCATGACCCCAGTGTAACACTGCTAGTATCACACCATTTGGCAAGAACTAGGGTGGAAAGCTGAAAACCAGACCTCCTCAATATTGCTTAAGTTTTTGCAGGATTGAATGAATTACACAGATTTTTTTTTTTCAGTGCCTCAAAACAATTATAGTATTTTATTTATTACCAGTAGCAATGCCACAACTTATTCATCATGACTCTTTGGACAAGAGTCATAGGCATTGTAGAAGGAATATGATATAATGATACACCAGCTCCATCAGTTAACTTCTGCTTAGTCACAAATATTTGCTTATTTTCAGAGTTTTAAATCCTCGTTGCCTTAACTATAATTCTCAAAGCATAGATGGTCACTTATCGAGGGAAAGCTACGTTAACTTGCAAAATACACAATAATAAAACTTGAGGCAAAAATTTACAGCTGTTGCCTGATGAATTTATATACTTCCTTCCTGCCTTGGGAAAAATCATGTGGCCAAAAACAATACTGAAAGGCTATAATGAAGTGCTGCCTAGATGTTTAAAGTTCTAAATGCTGCCATCAGTAAGATAACAACAATAAAGTTACTGAAGATATTATAATTCTCCAAGATTATTTCTTTTCCCAGAATGGATATCTACATTTTTTTCCCATTCTCTCTTCCAACAAAAAGCATAGCCTCAAAACTCAAAACCATAATTCTTATTGAAACTTGGCTGGTAGAAGAAAAAAGGGTCTCGACTCTCAAACACAATTCACCAAAATCGATAAAAATTTCTAGCAAAAAGGGTCATTTTCATACCTCACTTCTGTGAACTGTTCTTTTAAAAAACATTCATAATAACACTTGTATTTCTTCCCAGTATTCTTCTCATGTCACATACATTCTTTTTTTTTGGTTATAAAATCATTCTATATATGTATTTGTATCTGGGTTTTTTTCATTCACACTGTGTTTTATTATTTATAATTCAGGGAACAATCGCAATAATTACTGAGCATTTTCTGTTGGTAAAGAATCCATTTGCCAATGCAGGAAACGCAAAAGATGCAGGTTCCATCTCTGGGATAGAAAGAACTCCTAGGGAAGAAAATGGCAACCCACTCCCCAGTAACCTTGCCTGGAAAATTTCATGGACAGAAAAGCCTGGTGGGCTACAGTCCATAGGGTTACAAAGAGTTGGACACTGCTGAGTGCACAAGCACACGCGTGCACACACACACACACACACCCATGGTAACTTAACATACACTTAATCCTTCTTAATCCATCAAAATAGATGTTGCCATCTCCTTTACATTCAGGATAAGGCCACTGTCTTACACAGCTGTGAGTCGCAAAATCAGGACTTCAATCCACATGTGCCTCTCTCCACATTCTTCCTCTCAATCTCTGCACTATACAGCCTTGCAAATATTTTATATGTAAATTATATCCACTAAGTCACCACAATTACATTATAACAACAAAATCACTCTCCTTTTTATTTGCTATATTCAAGCTCTTTGTGAAAAAGAATTTATCAGCAGCATCAGTTCAGTTCAGTTCAGTTATTCAATCACGTCCGACTCTTTGCGACCCCATGAATCGCAGCACACCAGGCCTCCCTGTCCATCACCAACTCCCCGAATTTACCCAAACTCATGTCCATTGAGTCGGTGATGCCATCTAACCATCTCATCCTCTGCTGTCAGCAGCATACTCACACACAAAAAAAATCATGATTCCAAAGATTCAAGATCCATACTCACTTGTAACTTTCCACTTGATGGCAGGAAGAAGCAGTAATGAAGGAATCTGTACGGGAACTGTAAGCAAGAGGGCCGGGTAAAAGAGAGCCAGGGAGAAACCTCCCAAAAGCATAGCTTTCCTGCTCAAACACCATCAGCATCCCATCCACAGACTGGATACAAATTAAATCACGACCTAAAGAAAAATTAAAGGAAATTAAATGACATATTCGTTTTATAAATACAATGATTTTATCGCTATTCAACACAAAGTTAATTTTTCCCGCCAGGGGCAAAATGAGCAGCTTAAATCTTAGAATGCAAATCAATGAAGCTATAAGATTATTGTATTTCACTGTATACACATTTCCCAGTTTCTTCATTATTCATGTCTATAGTTTTAAATATATTTGTTTTCATTTACATGAGCTAAAATTTCTAGCTCAAGATAATCCCTGAGAACAGTCATGACTCTGCAAGATATTTTTTCCAAAATCAGAACTATAAATTGTTCTGCACTAGGCTATTTCTCGTCTTCATAGTATGTCAGCCCATATTTTCACAAGACTTAAACATCAGTCAAACACAGCACACCAAATCCATAGACATGTATTAAGCACCAGTTTTATACAAATCAGTGTTGAGCACTGTTGGGAGAGAAAACAATTAATACTGAATAATACTAATCATCGACTGTCATAAACTATCAACTGATTTTTAAATGTTTTCTACTATTAATCTGTAAGTATTAGTCTGTAATGGAGAAGGAAATGGCAACCCACTCCAGTACTCTTGCCTGGAGAATCCCATGGGCAGAGGAGCTTAGTGGGCTGTTGTCCACAGGGTCGCACAGAGTCGGACACGACTGAAGCGACTTAGCATGTATGCATGCCTTAGAGAAGGAAATGGGAACCCACTCCAGTATTCTGGCCTGGAGAATCCCAGGGACGGGGGGAGCCATCTATGGGGTCACATACAGTCGGGCACAACTTCAGTGACTTAGCAGCAGCAGTAGCATTAGTCTGTAAGTCACTCAGTTATGTTCGACTCTTTGCGACCCCATGGACTAAACAATGTAGTCCATGGAATTGTCCAGGCCAGAATACTGGAGTGTGTAGCCATTCCCTTCTCCAGGCGATCTTCACAACCCAGGGAACAAACTTAGCTCTTCCACATCACAGGCAGATTCTTTACCAGCTGATCCACCAGGGAAGCCCCCAAACTATAAACGGATTATGAAGTGTTTTCTACTATTAGTCTGTACAAATATTAGCTACAAGGTTCACCATTCTTCAAATACACTGAGAAGATGACAGTGATGATCATTTCTATAGTACAGTGTCTATCCAGTCAGCAAAAACAAGGTCAGGAGCTGACTGTGGATCAGATCATGAACTCCTCATTGCCAAATTCAGACTTAAACTGAAGAAAGTAGGGAAAGCCACCAGACCATTCAGGTAAGACCTAAATCAAATCCCTTACGATTATACAATGGAAGTGACAAATAGATTCAAGAGATTAGATCCAATAGACAGAATGCCTAAAGAACTATGGATGGAGGTTCATGACAGGAGGCAGGAATCAAGACCATCTCCAAGAAAAAGATATGCAAAAAGCAAAATGGTTGTCTCAGGAGGCCTTACAAATAGCTGAGAAAAGAAAAGAAGTTAAAGGCAAAGGAGACAAGGAAAGATATACCCATCTGAATGCAGAGTTCCAGAGAATAGCAAGAAGAGATATGAAAGCCTTCCTCAGTGATCAACGCAAAAAATAAGAGGAAGACAATAGAATGGGAAAACTAGAGATCTCTTCAAGAAAATTAGAGATACCAAGGGAGTATTTCACACAAAGATGGGCACAATAAAGGATAGAAATAGTATGTCTAACATATATATAGAAACCTAACAGAAACAGAATATATTAAGAGGTGGCAAGAATAAACAGAAGAACTATACAATAAACATCTTCACAACCCAGATAACCCTGATCCCTTACCTAGAGCCAGACATGCTGGAATATGAAATCAAATGGGCATCAGGAAGCATCACTACGAACAAAGCTAGTGGAGGTGATGGAATTCCAGTTGAGCTATTTCAAATCCTAAAAGACGATGCTGTGAAAGTGCTGCACTTATGCCAGCAAATTTGGAAAACTCAGCAGTGGCCACAGGATTGGAAAAGGTCAGTTTTCATTCCAATCCCAAAGAAAGGTAATGCCAAAGAATGCTCAAACTACCTCACAATTGTACTCATCTCACACGCTAGCAAAGTAATGCTCAAAATTCTCCAAGCCAGGCTTCAATAAGTACATGAACCATGAAATTCCAGATGTTCAAGCTGGATTTAGAAAAGGCAGAGGAACCAGAGATGAAATTGCCAACATCTGTTGAATCACAGAAAAAGCAAGAGAGTTCCAGAAAAACAACTACTTCTGCTTTATTAACTACGCCAAAGCCTTTGACTGTGTAAATCACAATAAACTGTGGAAAATTCTGAAAGAGATGGGAATGCCAGACCACCTGACCTGCTTCCTGAGAAATCTGTATGCAGGTCAAGAAGCAACACTTAAACCCAGACATGGAACAACAGATTGGTTCCAAATTGGGAAAGGAGTACGTCAAGGCTCTATATTGTCACCCTGCTTATTTAACTTATATGCAGAGTACATCATGCAAAATGCCGAGCTGGATGAAGCAAAGCTGGAATCAAGATTGCCAGGAGAAATATCAATAACCTCAGATATGCAGATGACACCACCTTTACAGCAGAAAGCAACGAAGAATTAAACAGTCTCTTGATGAGAGTGAAAAAGTTGGCTTAAAATTCAACATTCAGAAAACTAAGATCAAGGCATCTGGTCCCATCACTTCACAACAAATAGATGGGGAAACAATGGAAACAGTGACAGACTTTATTTTCTTGGGCTCCCAAATCACTGCAGATGGTGACTGTAGCCATGAAATTAAAAGACACTTGCTCCTTGGAAGAAAAGCTATGACCAACCTAGACAGCACATTAAAAAGCAGAGACATTACTTTGCCAACAAAGGTCTGTGTAGTCAAGGCTATGGTTTTTCCAGTAGTCATGTATGGATATGAAAGTTGGACTATAAAGAAAACTAAGCACTGAAGAATTGATGCTTTGGAACTGTGGTGTTGGAGAAGACTCTTAAGAGTCCCTTGGACTGCAAGGAGATTCAACCAGTCCATCCTAAAGGAGATCAGTCCTGAATATTCATTGGAAGGACTGATGCTGAAGCTGAAACTCCAATACTTTGGCCACCTGATGCGAAGAACTGATTCATTGGAAAAGACCCTGTCTCTGGGAAAGATTGAAAGCAGGAGGCAAAGGGGACAATAGAGGATAATATGGTTGGATGGCATCACTGACTCGATGGACATGAGTTTGAGCAAGCTCTCGGAGTGGGTGATAGACAGGGAAGCCTAGCATGCTGCAGTTCATGGGGTCATAAAGAATCGGACACAACTGAGCAACTGAATTGATAGTATCTCTAATCTGAGAAAGATCCAGTGACTATAAGTTTTCATCTGCTAGTGTGATTACTACATACTATTGTCTAAATATCACAAAGGGAAGAATTCTGTCAAAGGAAAATCAAGTTACTCTAAAGTGAAGTGAAGTCACTCAGTCGTGTCCGACTCTTTGCGACCCCATGGACAGTAGTCTACCAGGCTCCGCGATCCATGGGATTTTCCAGGCAAGAATACTGGAGTGGGCTGCCATTTCCTTCTCCAGGGGATCTTCCCAACCCAGGGATCGAACCCGGGTCTCCTGCATTGCAGAAAGACGCTTTACCATCTGAGCCACTAGGGAAGCCCCAAGTTACTCTAAGGGAATAAACAAAAGGTCAGTCTTCTAATTAATCTGTCATCTCTAACTCATACTTACTGTGTACAGAAAGTCCTATAGTAACTATTTCATATTACCTTGATATCAGGGTCAATACTGGAGAAGGGCATGGCAACCCATTGCGCTATTCTTGCCTGAAGAATTCCATGGACAGAGGAGCCTGGCGGGCTACAGTCCATGGGGTCGCAAAGAGTTGGACACGACTGAGAGACTAAACAGGGTCAATATAGCATATATACCTAAATGTTGAAATTTAAAGAATACTCAAAAACAAATGAAATTGTATAGAAATTGATGGCGATCTTATTACTGTATCTGATTATGGAAACAAGGGCAATTTTTAAAAAGAAAAATGTGTTGCCAAAGGAGTGTTTTTAAAAGAAAACAAACTGTGATTTTGAGTGCTTATTACTGTAACATACTCCACCCCATCTTGATTGATTCAATAAATTTAACCATTTTAAATAGTCTGAGAAACATTTCAGGTTGAATATTGTCTTAGCATACGTTCACTAAACACACATCTGATTCACTCTGGCATTTCTAAAGAAAAAGAGGTTGTTCCTGTTAATGCTGTTTTGAAGAGTATTCCCTCAATGCTCAAATTCTTTAATAATGCATAGTAGGCTTTTTAGTCACTGTTTTAAGTTTTTTTATCTATTCTTTATCTACTAATTATATTAAAGTTTTCAAATGATAGGGTATGAGTTTGTATGGATGCTATATGTACTTGACCTCTAGACACATAGCCATCCAGACAGAATTAAAGCCTATATCTTCAGGCCTGTATAACAGATATATCATATGATTACTTTCTTGCCAATGAGACAGGAGCAAGGTGATATATGCACCATCCAGATATACCCTTAAAAGGAATGAGTATACACTCTTTTCCTCTCTTCCCAGCATGATGATTGTGCTGGAACAGCTATCCTGGCCTCAGAGATAGAAGCCACATATTGAAAGCAGAAGAGCTGCCTATCAGTCCTGGACCACTTCATCTCCAAGTGATCAAATTTGACAGAAATAAACATCTTCCTTAATTAAGTTGGGTCTTTATTAAAGCAACCAAATTTGTATCTTAAATAACACAGAACTTATCTGAGCATAAAGACCCACCCAGCTTTGCTAACTCTTAAAATTTAATTTCACTTGATTAGACTCTGGCACCAAAACACAACCAGATATACAAGACATTGGAACAAGTGGGGAAATTGGAATATGAATGCATGTTAGATAACAGTAGGCATTATTGTTAATTTTCTTAAGTGTGACCATGGTGTGATTACATAAGAAAATGTTCTCATTAAATATGTGTTACAACAGATATGAGTGAAGTGGCACAAGATCTGTAATTTGTTTTCAAATCATTCATAAAAAAAGTGTGTATACATGTATATGTTACACATTTACAACTGTTGACTCTAAATGATGTTAATATGGAGACTCATGTTATTCTGATATCTATATTTTTCACAATAAAAATGCAAACAAAGTAAAGTGTTCAAATATATTCCTTTTGTATACAAATGTACTTTTTTTAACCATCAGGGAGAATAGTGAGCACTGGCAAGTTGAGCAGGACCTAGGAGGAGAGCAATACATTTAATCTTAGTAAGTCAAGAATCAGAGACAGAAGAAATCCAATCAATGAAACACATTTTTTCATTGACCTATGGGGGAGGATACTACTGTAACCAAAATATAGTCTCTGTATTATTAAAGAATGTGAGATCAAGACATGTATACCTCCAAGTAAAAGTACCAGTAAAATTTAAGTTCATTTCAATATGTTGAATGTCACTGAACCAAAGCCTTCCAAAGACCTCAAAGAAGCGCTCCTCAAATTGTGGCCCCCAAACCACCAGCATCAGTATTGTCTAAAGAAATTCTTAGAAATGCAAATCTTAGAATCCCACTCTAAATCTATGAAATCAGAAACTCTGATGTTAGGGCCCCAAAAGTCTAGGTTTTAACAAGCCCCTAGAGATTGTTTCAGTATTCCCTAGTAGTTCAGTTCAGTTCAGTCACTCAGTCGTGTCCAACTCTTTGCCACCCCATGAATCGCAGCACGCCAGGCCTCCCTGTTCATTACCATCTCTCGGAGTTCACTCAGACTCACGTCCATCGAGTCCGTGATGCCATCCAGCCATCTCATCCTCTGTCGTCCCCTTCTCTTCCTGCCCCTCTCTCAGAATTTTCCACAGTTTATTGTGATCCACACAGTCAAAGGCTTTGGCATAGTCAAGAAAGCAGAAATAGATGTTTTTCTGGAACTCTCTTGCTTTTTCCATGATCCAGCAGATGTCGGTAGTTTGATCTCTGGTTCCTCTGCCTTTTCTAAAACCAGCTTGAACATCAGGAAGTTGACGGTTCACATATTGCTGAAGCCTGGCTTGGAGAATTTTGAGCATTACTTTACCAGCTTGTGAGATGAGTGCAATTGTGTGGTCGTTTGAGCATTCTTTTGCATTGCCTTTCTTTGGGATTGGAATGAAAACTGACCTTTTCCAGTCCTGTGTCCACTGCTGAGATTTCCAAATTTTCTGTCATACTGAGTGCAGCACTTTCACAGCATCATCTTTCAGGATTTGAAATAGCTCAACTGGAATTCCATCACCTCCACTAGCTTTGTTCGTAGTGATGCTTTCTAAGGCCCACTTGACTTCACATTCCACGATGTCTGGCTCTAGATGAGTGATCACACCATCGTGATTATCTGGGTCCTGAAGATCTTTTTTGTACAGTTCTTCCATGTATTCTTGCCACCTCTTTTTAATATCTTCTGCTTCTGTTAGGTCCAGACCATTTCTGTCCTTTATCGAGCCCATCTTGGCATGAAATGTTCCCTTGGTATCTCTAATTTTCTTGAAGAGATCTCTAGTCTTTCCCATTCTGTTCTTTTCCTCTATTTCTTTGCACTGATCTCTGAAGAAGGCTTTCTTATGTCTTCTTGCTCTTCTTTGGAACTCTGCATTCAGATGCTTATATCTTTTCTCCTTTGTTTTTCACCTCTCTTCTTTTCATAGCTATTTGTTAGGCCTCCCCAGGCAGCCATTTTGCTTTTTTGCATTTCTTTTCCATGGGATGGTCTTGATTCATGTGTTCTGTACAATGCCACGAACCTCATTTTATAGTTCATCAGGACCTCTATCTATCAGATCTAGGCCCTTAAATCTATTTCTCACTCCCACTGTATAATCATAAGGGATTGGATTTAGGTCATACCTGAATGGTCTAGTAGTTTTCCCTACTTTCTTCAATTTAAGTCTGAATTTGGTAATAAGGAGTTCATGATCTGAGCCACAGTCAGCTCCTGGTCTTGTTTTTGTTGACTGTATAGAGCTTCTCCATCTTTGGCTGCATAGAATATAATCAATCTGATTTCGGTGTTGACCATCTGGTGATGTCCATGTGTAGAGTCTTCTCTTGTGTTGTTGGAAGAGGGTGTTTGCTATGACCAGTGCATTTTCTTGGCAAAACTCTATTAGTCTTTGCCCTGCTTCATTCCACATTCCAAGGCCAAATTTTCCTGTTACTCCAGGTGTTTCTTGACTTCCTACTTTAGCATTCCAGTCCCCTATAATGGGTGACTGGAATGGGTGAATTTAACTCATATGACCATTATATCTACTACTGCGGGCAGGAATCCCTCAGAAGAAATGGAGTAGCCATCATGGTCAACAAAAGAGTCTGAAATGCAGTACTTGGATGCAATATCAAAAATGACAGAATGATCTCTGTTCATCTCCAAGGCAAACCATTCAATATCACAGTTATCCAAGTCTATGCCCCAACCAGTAATGCTGAAGAAGCTGAAGTTGAACGGTTTTATGAAGACCTACAAGACCTTTTAGAACTAACACCCAAAAAAGATGTCCTTTTCATTCCCTAGTAACTTAGTAAAGAATCCACCTGTCAATGCAGAAGACATGGGTTCGATCCTTGGGTCAGGAAGATGCCCAGGAGAAGGAAACGGCAACCCATTCCAGTATTCTTGCCTGGACAATCCCATTGACAGAAGAGCCTGGCAGGCTACAGTCCATGGGGTCCAAAGAGTGTTGGACACAACTTAGTGACTAAGCAACAACAACAAGAGGTTATCTGATGCATGATCAAGTTTGACAACCACTGTTTTCACATGCTACAACAGACCTAGAGCTTGAAGAAAACTTGAGCCCCAGAGAAAACTTGGCTCCTTAGCATGATATATAAAGTCTTTTTTGCTGAAACTCTAGCAATACAGAGGAAAGTACTATACTGTCATGGCCCCATGGGCTGCCTCTAGAGTCAGATAATCTGAGTTTAGTCCAGCTCAACCAATTATTAGCTGTTACTTTGGGCTCAAATTCCTTATCTACAAGATGATGCACCTACCTAGTAGCCAGTACTTATCTACAAGATGATGTACCTACCTAGTTAGGTGTTGTGAGAATTAAATTAAGCAATGTATGAAAATCAGAAGATCAAGCAGGGGTTAAATACTGCATCACATTATTATTTTTATAATTATTCTCTAAGTTTCACACTATATGCTGTATTAATATTTAAATACTTGCTGTCTCCCACGCACATCATGTTGGTGCACACTTCCTTGCTTTTGCTTATATTATTACCTCTCAAAAAAAAAAAAAACTGACAATTTTCTTCCTCTGGGATAGTGAATATATACTGGATCCATCCTGGTCATCCATTCCCCTCTCCTCCCATCTTTAGCCACAAAGCTTGAATGAGACTGACTTCCTTCTAAACTTGAGGATAGCTAGGCCCTGACTTATGTAAACTAATTAGTATCCCACTAGTTACAGTGATTGGTTAAAGGATGGTTATAATTTACAGTCAATGAAAGAAACTAAATCCCTAAAATGAGATGAAACTAAAGAAAACCCTACTCTTCCCCCCGGGGAGTCACATGTGAGACAGATAAGGTCTGGAGTCACAGAAGCCATTTGACTTTTACAAGGGTGCAATTAAGAGATCAGCTCTTAACTGTTGAGCTAGTGCATCAAGTCTCACTTGGAGCCAAACCTTTTCATGAACTTTAACTTTACAGGCAATAAATTCTCATGAATATTGAAGCTGAGCTGGGTCTCTGTCCCTGAGCCAAGTGGATCAAACCATTTGTTCTCTGAGAGACATCACAGGCTGAAGCTCGTGTCTTCCCAGAAACCTTCTCTTTCCCTTCCATTATCCTCCAGCTGTGATCCCAGAGAGCCCCACCCTTACCTTCATCTCACAACTAGTGACTGACTGAAATGATCTATTTTTGTGTCTCTCATTAACTCTAGGTTAAACTCAAAGGCAGGAAGGTAAACCTTACTCATCTTTGTAAATCCAACAATTAGAAAATGCCTGGCACATAGGAGATACATTAATAAACATCTGTTGAGCTGAAATAAGCTAGGCAGAATAATTTATTCATCTGCAGCTCAGATTAGCTGAGACTCTATTCTATGTGTCTCACATACTGCATTTTAAGTACATGAAAAATGCTTTATCTATTACAATCCTGGCCACTGACGTTCAGAAAAATGTAGGGATCAATCCAAAACATTACTCAAAAATAAATAAATTAATTCCTTCCAATCACCGTTTTGGAAGTCACTTCAGAAAACATACCAAAGGCTCCCCTTACAGATAATGGGAAAAGAAAGAACGGTCTAGAGAAGCCATGAAAATTTTGTAGTTCTAATACTCAGCCAACAGGAAGCCTTATAAAAGCGATGGGATTTCAGGAGCTATTTAAATGACCTAGCCATGAACCATACTCAGCCTTTACCACATGCTCAGTATTATATTAGGAGCTGTAAGAAATACAGAACAGCAAATTACTACTGCCATTTACTAAGCACCTGTTATATTCCCACCTTTGTGCTAAACATTTGCCCAGCATATAGCTACATGTTTTACTAACAATAGTCTCATTTTACACATGAGAAGACTGAAAACCACAGAGCTTAAATAATTCGTCTAATGCCAAAGAATTAAAAAATGACAATACTCAAATAAGAATCTGACTCCATTATAGCACACTAGATCCATTTTTTAAAAATAATGTATGCTAACAAATACAATCTAAATGATGTGAAACAGACTAAGTACTATAGAAAACCAAAGAACTTCATTATGGTGAGTTTCCTGTGAAAGGTTTCATGACAGAGGCAGGATGTATCCTACCTCTCAACTGAGAATGCCCAGACTGAGGACAGGTGGAATGAAAAGCAATCAAAGGGAAAAGCAGAGGAAATTCTGCAAGAGAAAAAAGAACATATTAGGAAAAGATACAGAGGCAGCTAGATTTGATATAATGGAATGGATCAAGTTTTACCAATAGGGCATGAAATGTAAAAGCAACAGATTGAAAAGATGACAATATCTAAGTGATGCTTCCTCAAAAAGCATTGCCAAACAATACAGGGGAAATATCTTTTAAAGCTGAAATAATTAGGAAGGTTTGGAGATTTCATCAGAATTTAAAATCTGATGTTTACCTCATTAACCTTAACCACGATGAGAGAAAAATAAGCATTGTGATTTGAAATGCTAATTGCAAGATCTAGGGACAAACTGACAAAAGACCTAGCAAAATCATTTTGAAAGAATTTTGGAAATCAGTATTTTTCATTTCCAAAGATAAAGGAAAAATTCTGTGACTGTGGGGATGTGTGAGTGAAAGCAAGAAAGTTCCATTATGGCAACTTCATGAAACGAATATTTATTAAAAAGTGTATCCCATTTCCTGGTGATAATATAATATCATCCAGTTAAAGCTTTAACATGATGCATAAACTGGTAATCAATTATATGTTGACTGCCTGCTAGTTTAACAGTTATAATTCTACTAAATAATAGCCCACTTGCTAAAATGGTCTGTAGCCCTGTGTGTTTGCATTCGTGTGTCTATGTGTGCGTGCACGTCTCGGTTCCTTCCACCATGCATGACCCGGAGCATTTTCCATCATTCATTATTATAGCAACAAGGGGCCCAAGAGGGTAGTTCTGAATACCATTTCCTTCATTTTTCGGCTGTCTTTGTCTTCCTGTGGCATCTATGGAGCAGAGTAAGCGCAGGGGCATACATGAAAGGAGACTACCATTACTCAGCATGCTACATGCTTTCTGAATCTCTCTATGCTCATATTTCTTTTACACACTGAGGAAAAATACAAGTGAAGAAATGCAAACGTGACCTGTGGCCAAGCGTACATTGCAGTTCAGCATGCAGCTGTCAAAAATACTTGGTCCTTCTCCAAGTCTGAAAAACACATGAAAAACAGCTGTATAGGTAGTCCAAAAGGCAGACAGGAAACATCAAGAGACTGATGCATACGAACAGAAGAGTCCAAAAGTCTGTGGAACTTCCGCTCGCTTGCCTTATACATGCACGGAAAAAGGTTTTGTTGTTAAAGAAAAACTGAAACACTAACTTATTAATCTTTATGCAAACTTAACTCAAAAATGATACAACATGTTTGCTGTGAGCAAGGATGGAAAAATGTTCAAAGTAGGACTGCAACAGATACTGACTTAAAAACAAATGGTAGGTGGATTTCTACAGCCTGCAAGATTGTAAACTTGCCATTAAATATCATTTCTTAAAGCCCTAAGAAAATAGGGGAAATCAATAAATAGGATACATGTGTTGAGCTAAATGGCCAACATTTTTAAGTATGTACCAGGGAAAAATTATACAAATTCTCAACTATTATTCAAGTGTTACCCCAATAAATAACTTCATGAGAGTAATTACTTTAAGACTCAAAAAAATAAAAATTGGGACTACATACTAACTCTTCCTAAGAACTTGCCTTTTGACATTTTAATGTGTCTTTTTTTAATAGGAACTTTAATAGGCTTACAAAGACCACTAGTGTGTGTTCCACCAAGTTATTTATCACAATCTCCACCCCCACCAAATTGTGAACAAGGTTAATAACATATTATAAAGAAATTAAGACCATTCATTAAATTAGCATTACATGTGACAGATTCAATATAAATGCAGTGTTAAGAGTTTAAAGAAGGTCCTAAACATTATATTATCACTTGCATCCACAAAATATTGGGTAAATTACATTGTCAGATGCAATGATCATGAAAGGTTTGATAATACTCTCCAGAATTCACATTCATTGAACAAATTCCACAAACATTCACTGTACCTAGCATGTGCTAGGAGAGACAGTTGCTACTCTCAGAATATGGGAGTTATAACAATAGTTTTTCCTGTGGTCATGTATGGATGTGAGAGTTGGACTGTGAAGAAGGCTGAGCGCCGAAGAATTGATGCTTTTGAACTGTGGTGTTGGAGAAGACTCTTGAGAGGCCCTTGGACTGCAAGGAGATCCAACCAGTCCATTCTGAAGGAGATCAGCCCTGGGATTTCTTTGGAAGGAATGATGCTAAAGCTGAAACTCCAGTACTTTGACCACCTCATGCGAAGAGTTGACTCATTGGAAAAGACTCTGATGCTGGGAGGGATTGGGGGCAGGAAGAGAAGGGGACGACCGAGGATGAGATGGCTGGATGGCATCACAGACTCGATGGACGTGAGTCTGAGTGAACTCTGAGAGATGGTGATGAACAGGGAGGCCTGGCGTGCTGCGATTCATGGGGTCGCAAAGAGTCGGATACGACTGAGCGACTGAACTGAACTGAACTGAACACTGTGAGAACGGAGGCATACTAAAATAATTTAAAAGATTATGTACAGAAGTATGATTAACAGTATCTGGAAAAATTAAGAAAAGCTTCAGAACAGAAATAACACTTGGGTTTTGCAGGCTGAGAAAGAGTTTGCCAGACATTCAGGAAAGCAAAAGCAGAAAGCACATCATTCAAAGTCTTGGATTAGAGGATTAGAAAAGAGCCATGTTTAAAGGGGAATAAGATCAGTAAACACTGAGGGAGGGTGTTGAGTGGTGGGCGACACTGCTGATGAAGATGGCAGGCATTCTCATCAGAACTGATGGCAAAGCCACAACTGAAGCCCAGATCTGCCACAAACGTATTTCAGCCCTGAAAGCTCTAGCAGGTTTCCTCGTCTGCAAAGCAGTTGTATAGGAGAAGATTGTATGATGCTGTAGTCAGGACAAGAAAAAAAAAAACATACTGGCCGGTACCTGGTAAGCTTTCAATAAATGGCAAGTAATTAATGTTACTGGATTACTAGTTTCTTACAGACCAAATTATGTGAATAATTTAAAATTGGAAGGAAAAAATCCTTCAGACCAAAAAGGATAAAATTTAATGTGGGAAGGAGCACACACCAAATCAGAACTTCACCCTTTTTGCCAAAGCAAAGGGTTTTTTTAAGACTTCAAGAACTATGGAAAATCTCTCAAAACCTAGGTCTGTATACGTTTCTGTCTATCCAACATGATTTTCTGTCTATTTTAAGCTTACTTTCCTCAAAACGGCAATTTCTCTAACATGGTCACTACTGAAATCTCTAAAGAAGTACATTATGAACGTGTCTGAAAGCCCTCTCTGCCCCTGCCTGTTCTCTCTCCCAACACACACATACCCAAATTCTTCCCCAAACCCCACCCTGCCTCTCTTTTATTGATGTTTTTTGCAGGATGACATAAGAAAGACAAGATAAATGATATCATACAGCAGAGCCCATTATTTATTAGCATTCCTTTCTTGTCTCTCATCCAAAAGGAAAATTCTTAAACAGTGAGGGTTGAGGATCTATTTTTTTTAATAACTGGTTTGAAAGTGAGATAAATTTCTCAAGGTAATAACTAGCCATGATAAGAAATCCAGAAAACTCTTGCCCCAAAAATATTCTAAAAAGAAAAAAATTTAAGTATTAATTTAATTATTTTAAGTATTTAATTAAAGTATTAATTTAAGTATTTTGTATAAATACTTCTTTATTTGCAAATATTATCAGTCCCATAAAGAAATAACTTCAAAAGCTAAATATCTGCTTTTTGTATATTGTTAACTCTCAATCCTAAAATCATCAGTGTATTAAAAGTCTACATCCCTGAATTCATTATAGCCAATTAAATTAGGTTGTAAAAAAAATAATGCCAGGAGATTCTTAGCTGAGGTTCAACTTCACCTAAACTCATACAATTCAAATCAAAATGAACTGGGGATGCTGACAACAAGGACTTTAAATTTCTTGAACTGTCAATTCTTATCACAAGGCTCGATGTGCCACTTAACCACTGTTTGGTCTATTAAATGTCCTTGGACTCTCCTAAAAGAAGCAGTCAAAATATCATATCCTGAATTAAAGTCATAAAAACAAATACACCAAAGTAATCATCTTAATATACAGATGCAATCTTGTTACCAACCAACTCAAAAAATTCAAAAGTATACCAGCATCTTCAGAAATAAGTAGAAATTAGTAAGTAGGATATCCAAAGAACTCTCTGATGTATCTGCTAAATGAACTCTAACTACTCCCTCTCATCCAATCCCAACCACCAAATACTTCAGGTAACATGGGGTTCTCAGGTAACATAAGCTTGTCCAAAGGCCCTTATGTGTTTGTTACTGTAAGTCCAATGCACCTCAGGTACCATTCCCCCATCTTAACCTCATAAAATCCTTCTAGATGTCCTCCATCCCCAGGATCCAACTCCACCACTTTGAAGCTTTCTCCAGTCCCCTTTAGGCATAAATAATCCATTCTCCTTCTTTTCTTTCTTAGTACATTCTGCATCACTGCCTGTTATTACTGACAATACTTTTTCCTGGCAATACAGCTAAATTTGGCATATCTCTCTCCCCTCCTCAACTTTCATAAGTGAATAATAATAGCCTTGAAGGTAAGTCAATTTTGTTTTCATTGTCTAGCTCACAGTATTGAGTATAGTCCCTTATAAATTGGTACTCCAAAAACAACTGTTCAAGTCAACTGAATCCTCATGAAAATAGAAAACCATGTCAAACTGTAGTACTAGATACAGCATGCTAATGATCATCAAGTAGGCCAAGATATCTGACAGTATTATCATAGTCACATGAAAGCCCGGCATCACGCTGTATTCACCACACCTTTCTACCCCCAAATAGTCCCCAGTACATAGCAGAAGTCAATAAACATCTGTTGAATGAATGAACAGCAGCAAAGTAAATGTGGTATGAAAAAGGCTCTGAAACGATTAGTTTTAACACATGACACTGAACAAACTAAATTCTAAATTATTTCAGGGCTTAGTATTATGCCAAAAGACAAAGTATTTACTATATGCACAACATTAGAGACACTAAGAAATACTAAGCAGAGGGGGAAAAGATTCAGGATAACATTGCTTTTAAGAAAGATTAAAGCCTAATAGAAAGACACAGAAGATACAGGTGGGGTGGGGGAGGACAGCAAAAGGAAAATATATGCATGGGAAGGGAAATCACTTAACCATAAAGAATAAACTGTGGCAGCCCAAAGAGGATACAAAAGAAAAAGAATGATCTTTAAATCCATCAGTATTTTATGAAACTCTAACTTCAAAACCATACACAGATTAAGCCTAAAAGCTTTAGCAATTATTAGAGCACTGAATAAATTCTTTCTCTGGGTAATATGAAACAATTATCACCATAGGAAAAGTACCCCAAAAAAGGGTACTAAACAGGACACATGCTTGCTCAGTCATTCAGTCATGTCTGACTCTTTGTGACCTTGTGGACTGTAGCCCGCCAGTCTCCTCTGTCTATAGGACTTCCCAGGCAAAAATATGAGAGCAGGTTGCCATTTCCTTCTTCAAGGAATCTTTCCAACCCAAGGATCAAATTCACGTCTCCTGCATTACAAGCGGATTCTTTACCACTGAGCCACCTGGGCTACTGCTGCTGCTTAGTCACTCAGTCATGTCCAACATTTTGCAACTCATGGACTGTAGCCTGCCAGGTTCCTCTATCCATGGGGATTCTCCAAGCAAGAATACTGGAGTGGGTTGCCATGCCCTCCTCCAGGGGATCTTCCTGACCTGATCGAACCCAGGTCTCCTAAGTTGCAGGTAGATTCTTTACCATCTGAGCCACCTGGGAAGCCCCATTAAATAGGATACTCTTCAAGTATTTCTTGTTCTTAGATCAAGATGGTATATAATAAAAGAACAAGTTGAGTAAACATGGGGAAAGTAACAAATATAGTACAAAGTAGTGGAAAATACATAGTGGAAAGAGCAATGATTTTGAATCAAAAAGACACATGGTCATGTTCTAAACCCTGCTCTGACACATTCTAGATATGTAACTTTGGCTACTTTAATTTCTCTGTTTCTTCACATGCAAAATAAACCTTATCACAATCTCTATACCCCACTGGGTTGCTGTAAAGACTAAAGAAGGGAACATATGCAAACTACCCAGTTTAGGACCTGGAACATGGTAGGAATGCATGCCAATTTAATTCCAAATTTAGCACACTTAAAAAAAAACAAACCACCTATCCCTAGTACCTACACTTACATCTTGAATATCAGGTACAGTAGTTTAGTCATTAAGTCTCTCCCCGTAAGTGTAAAAGGGAAGTAAACATCTCAGGGAAAAGTTAGAACCAAAAGTAACCAGGATGTTGGAAATGGTTCAGTTCAGAAGCTCCAATCTTTATCTGCTAAAGTCCTTGCTAAAGCAGTGATCCCAGGCTCTTGAACCTCACTAATGTATAACATTTCAGAAACTACTGGGGAATATCATAGGTTGTAAACTGCTTACTTAACTTATATGCAGAGTACATCATGAGAAACGCTGGACTGGAAGAAACACAAGCTGGAATCAAGATTGCCAGGAGAAATATCAATAACCTCAGATATGCAGATGACACCACCTTTATGGCAGAAAGTGAAGAGGAACTAAAAAGCCTCTTGATGAAAGTGAAAGAGGAAGCGAAAAAGTTGGCTTAAAGCTCAACATTCAGAAAATGAAGATCATGGCATCCGGTTCCATCACTTCATGGCAAATAGATGGGGAAACAGTGTCAGACTTTATTTTTGGGGGCTCCAAAATCACTGCAGATGGTGACTGCAGCCATGAAATTAGAAGACGCTTACTCCTTGGAAGAAAAGTTATGACCAACCTAGATAGCATACTCAAAAGCAGAGACATTACTTTGCCGACTAAGGTCCGTCTAGTCAAGGCTATGGTTTTTCCTGTGGTCATGTATGGATGTGAGAGTTGGACTGTGAAGAAGGCTGAGCACCAAAGAATTGATGCTTTTGAACTGTGGTGTTGGAGAAGACTCTTGAGAGTCCCTTGGACTGCAAGGAGATCCAACCAGTCCATTCTGAAGGAGATCAGCCCTGGGATTTCTTTGGAGGGAATGATGCTAAAGCTGAAACTCCAGTACTTTGGCCACCTCATGCGAAGAGTTGACTCATTGGAAAAGACTCTGATGCTGGGAAGGATTAGGGGCAGGAGGAGAAGGGGACGACAGAGGATGAGATGGCTGAATGGCATCACAGACTCGATGAACGTGAGTCTGAGTGAACTCTGGGAGATGGTGATGAACAGGGAGGCCTGGCGTGCTGCAATTCATGGGGTCGCAAAAAGTCGGACACAACTGAGCAACTGAACTGAACTGTACTGAAACTGCCTGATGAGATTTTTTTTTTTTTAAAGTAGACTATCATCACCAACATTATCTATATAGACAATGTAAAATAAATAACTACAAAGTACAAAATGTCAGTACTAAGTATAGCCCTTTAACTGTACAAATTTTAGCTTTATGAAAAATTTACATTATTTTTCTTCATTACACTAAGACCATTTAAAAATTCAATGGGGCATAGCATTTGAGAGCCATTAGCTTATCCCAGCATGAACCACTTTTAAAGAACTCCCCATATTAGCACTTATATACCACTAGAAATAAAAAAAAAAAAAAACCTCAGGAAACAAGCACCAAAAGTTTTTGCTTTGTAAGAAGAAAGGAAAAACTGGTTTAAAACCTATTGAGACCTAAGTTAGATAAGGAAACAAGCATTTTTCATAATAGGTTCGTTCTTTACAAACATACCACTATCAGGTTTCTGGAATCAAAAAGTGAGGCAAAGGCTCCCTCTGCTGACAAATAGACAAAGAATCTAATCCTCTCAAACAGCAATTAACTTTTCAAAAATTTTGCCACTAACTGGATATCACATGGGTTTTTACTATTCTCTATCAAAGACTAGTTTTACTTTATATCCTAAAACACTGAAATATATCTCCATCTGACACAAATGTGAAAGACATGTATAACTAGGCAACACTCCATATGTACTTCAATAGATCTTTCTAAACTGGCTTTCAAACTGCTTGGTGTCTCCTCTATGGTCTAAGGGTTAACTGAGCTAGAATGTCATACAAAGAGGAAATTAAAGAAGCTAAGAGTTGACTCATTGGAAAAGACCTTGATGCTGGGAGGGACTGGGGGCAGGAGGAAAAGGGGACGACAGAGGATGAGATGGCTGGATGGCATCACCGACTCGATGGACGTGAGTTTGAGTGAACTCCGGGAGCTGGTGATGGACAGGGAGGCCTGGAGTACTGCGATTCATGGGGTTGCAAAGAGTCAGACACGACTGAGCAACTGAACTGAACTGAAAGAACTGAGGTGGGTTTCAAGAGACTGCATAGTAACAATTTCTGAACGCAGTGACAACCTTCTCTCATAGAAATCTCATGAGATTAAGTAAATCAAAGAATTCAAAATTAACAATAGCCGGTTACAAGCACTGGCCCATATATTATTAACACATCCACCTCTAGCAACTATTTTGTAACTTGGGAAGATCAAGAACTATCATTCTTATTAGACAGCAGAGAGACCTAAGGCTCAGGAAGGTTCGATGGTTTGTTAAGGACACACAACCAGTAAGCAGCCAAGCCAGAATTCAAGCCTAATTCTTAGTCTGCTTCTCTGACTGAAAACTATGCATAAAATAGATACTCTAATGACAATCTGAAAATTCTTTTCTGATTTCAAATTAACATAGCCGAACATCACAAATACATTCAGGGTGCTTATAAATGGGGCTTCCCAGGTGGCACAGTGGTAAAGAATCTGCCGGCCAATGCAGGAGACTCAGGAGACTCGGGTTCAATCCCTGAGTCAGGAAGATCCCCTGGAGTAAGAAATGGCAACCCGCTAGAGTATTCTTGCCTGGAAAATTCCATGGACAGAGGAGCCTGGCAGGCTACAGTCCACGAGTTAGACACAAATAAGCACACACACATGCACATGCTGATAAATTACATCAGATTTAAATATAAAATGTTAAAGATTTCACTTTAGCAGACAAAACTTAATATAGCCTCTTGGTGAATTCCTCACTGTAATTTATTTATTCTTGTCTTATTTCTAAAAGGATTGCTTGAAGAGGCAAATAAAACTAAACAAATTATAAAATAAGTAGATGAGAACAGCAGATAAAACCCTCACTCTCCCAATAAAATTACAGAGTAAAATGTTTATTAAAAGCAGTATTTTTAAGTATATCAATATGCTGCCTTCCCTTAAAAACGATAAATAAAATTCAGGAGCCAAACACTAAGTGAAAGTGAGAACCATAAAGGTAAACAGAGCCCCTGGGGATTCTCCTAAACTATATCCTCAGCATCAGTTGTCACAGTCTCAAAATGTCATATGGTACAGAAGAAAAACAGTGGGGCCCACTCTACGTAGGAAATCCAGTTGAGCCTGAATATTATCTTTCTCTCCCTAGTATAAAGCTAAGACCACAAAGGGCTTTACTCTTACAGTAAGGAGAACTTAGAAATAGCATCACCCCACCCACCAACCCCCACCCCACACACACACACACACACACACGCCCAAGAGAAAGCAAAATGCATATCTCAAAACTTGGAACAAGATGGAGAACATTCTCTCCTAAGAATTCACAAATCCCAAGCTGATTTTATGTGGGTTTTCAGACCAAATTCACTCTATTGACTTGCCCAAGAAGCTTCCATCTGTGAAGTCAGTATAAAGTGATCCTGGGTGAGAAGCACCACCAAGCCGCTGACAAAAGAAAACTCAAAGCAGAAGGAACACACCAATCATTCCCATGGATAGAGTTCCAAGAATATGACTTCACAGGCAAAAACACTAGAAAGCAGCATCGGAACTGCAAAGACTTCATTCACTGAAATTATCAACAAAGAATAAAATTACTACACCCAGCACAGCTAAAAATAATAAAATTATCAAAAAAACAAAAAGAGAGAGAGAGAAAGAGACATGAACAATAACGTAAGATGGTCTAATGTATCTAATTGGGTTTTCATTATGAGACAATGAAGAGAATTGGAAAGAGGCAATATTCAAAGAAATAACAGCTGAAGATTTTCCAGAATTGTTGAAAAGCATCAATCCTAAGATCTAGGTTTAAGCCAAATAAATTGCAAATAGGATAAGTAAAAATAAATCCTCCCTTAGATGCCTGACAGAGAAACTGCAGAACACCAAAGAGAAAAGGAATTTGTTAAAAGCAATAGAGAAAAGACTGATAAACCAGCAAAAGAATAACAGCTAGACTGAGAGATGACTTTTTAACACCAATGTTTCCCAGAACAGAGCAGAATATTGTCTTTCGTGGAGCAGGAAAAATAACTGTCAACAAAATATTGAATTCCCAGACTTCCTCCCATCTCCTCCAAAAATAATAATAATAATAATGTTATTACAAAGATTCCATTCACAATAACCAAGGCAATTAAATTCCTAACACACTGACTCTAACTCAACTTTCAGAGCTTAACTTCCTTAGGAAGGCCAAATTAAGTAAGGCTGAACAAAAGAATATACACCTAAAATATATCTTCATCATCATGGCATCTTTTCCTTCATAGCACTTGTGCTTTTGTACCTACTTCTATGATTATCAACTTAATAGATGTCTCCCTCTCCATTGTTGTTGTTGTTCAGTTGCTAAATTGTGTTCAACTCTTTGTGACCCCCATGGACTGTAGCCCACTAGGCTCCTCTGTCCATGGGGTTTTCCAGGCAAGAATACTGGGGTGGGTTGCCATTTCCCTCTCCAGGGGATCTTCTCAGGCCAGGAAACAAACCCACACCTCCTGCACTGGCAGGTAGATTCTTTACCACTGCTGCTGCTGCTGCTGCTAAGTCACTTCAGTCGGGTCCGACTCTGTGCGACCCCAGAGACGGCAGCCCACCAGGCTCCCCCGTCCCTGGGATTCTCCAGGCAAGAACACTGGAGTGGGTTGCCACTTCCTTCTCCAATGCATGAAAGTGAAAAGTGAAAGTGAAGTCACTCAGTCGTGTCCAACTCTTTGAGACCCCATGGACCGTAGCCCACCAGGCTCCTCTGCCCATGGGATTTTCCAGGCGAGAGTACTGGAGTGGGGTGCCATTGCCTTCTCTCTTTACCACTGAGTCAGCAGTGAAGCCCACACAGACCTCTATACTTATCACCATATTGTTGCTACAGTGCTTGGCAAATAAGTGAAAGGAAAGGAAGTGAAAGAAGGATGGAAGGAGGGAAGAAAAGAGGCAGGGAAGATATAACCAACAAATAATCAACATAGATAAAATTAAAATTTTCACTAAAAAACATAAAAGGACACCTAAATGAATAATAAGACATATTATATTCCTGGTTGGAAAGAATCAATATATAAACATGTCAGTTATGCATTAAAATAATCTATAGATGTCATGCAATGCCAGATGAAATTCCAGCATTATTTTTTTCATGGAACTCAATAAACTATTTTTCAAGCCCGAAAGGAAAGTGAAAAAAAAAAGCAAGAATAACTTATAAATATTTAAAAACAAGACCAATAAAGAATGATTACTCCTCCAATATATCAAAACATACTATACATTAATTTTTAAGACAGTATTTGTATTTTTTACAGATACTTACTTATCACCATATTGTTGCTACAGTGCTTGGCAAATAAGTGAAAGGAAAGGAAGTGAAAGAAGGATGGAAGGAGGGAAGAAAAGAGGCAGGGAAGATATAACCAACAAATAATCAACATAGATAAAATTAAAATTTTCACTAAAAAACATAAAAGGACACCTAAATGAATAATAAGACATATTATATTCCTGGTTGGAAAGAATCAATATATAAACATGTCAGTTATGCATTAAAATAATCTATAGATGTCATGCAATGCCAGATGAAATTCCAGCATTATTTTTTTCATGGAACTCAATAAACTATTTTTCAAGCCCGAAAGGAAAGTGAAAAAAAAAAGCAAGAATAACTTATAAATATTTAAAAACAAGACCAATAAAGAATGATTACTCCTCCAATATATCAAAACATACTATACATTAATTTTTAAGACAGTATTTGTATTTTTTACAGATACACTATTTATGGACAAATAAATCATTGGCATTCTTTATAGACACACTATTTATGGACATAAATCAAGGGAAAGGAATAGAGTCTAATAGCAAATAAATGACTAAATGGGTAATGTGCATATAAGAAAGCATTTCAAAGAATATTCATAAATGGCACTTGGAGAACAGGATACACATTTGGGGAAAAAATTAAATTAGAGCCCTACTACCTATAATATCTAAAAACAAATTCCATAAAGTTAAGAAAACATGTGAGAATATTTTAGAATCACAGTGTAAGAAAGATCTTCATTAGAAAGAGACAAAGATCAGAAGCTATAAAAAAGAGCAAAACATTTAACATCAGAAAAAAACTAGTTTTTGTACCATTAAGTAAATGAACAAAGTTAAAAATCTATCATTCACAAGACACAACCTTGGGCAAACTGCTTAATCTTATCAAGCCTAAATTTTCTTGTGCCTGAAATGAAAATAATGACCTAATTTACAGGGTTGTTTTGAGAATTAAATGAGAAAGTTAAGGTTAAATCCTTAGCATAGTCTTAGGTGGGAGCACGTAGCAACTGCCCAATGAATATTTTTTTGCTACTATTTTTAAATTAAGAAAATATCACACATCACTTTTGCCCATTAAACGGAGATCTTGAACTTTTTTAAAAAAAAATGACAATATCTGACATTGGCACGGATATTACACATAGCAGAGAAAATGGTACATTTGGGCCATCTCTCTCAATATAAAACAATTTACAATGTGTATCAAAAGCTTTTGGTCTCAAGTGTCTAGCCTTAGGGTTTTTTCATTTATTTTTATTGGGCTATAGGGGATGGATTAGGAAATAACTCTGCAATTCATGTCCCACTAGGGAAATGTCCGTTCTGATTTTCCTGGGCTGGCTTTTAGAGCTTTCTTTTTCTTGGAGCCACTGCTCTTCAGGTCCTGGCAGCTGTCTCTTGAGGTCCACTGCTGAGTGGCTTCTACTTGGAAGAGAATTTTCTCTATTTCTTGGGGACACACATCTCCTTACTCTAAAGGGTCACTAACCAGTTCGCCCATCTTTGAGCAAAGGTTTTCTAATCATGAGAAGACTTCCACTGCCAGCTCTCTCTTCAAGATCACTTCTTCAAGATCTCTTCAAGATCACCAGTTCCTCCTTGGGAAAAAGATTTCTTTTTCTACAGTTTGGAGAAGGAGACAGATGGGTCTTCTACGCCATTCTCCTGAGGAGTTTCCTGGGGCTTTTGCCTCTTCTTCTTCATGGGTCTTCCACTTGTTTCCTCACATCCCTTTGAAAAACTACTGCTGTTTTCTGAAGATATCAGGGAAATTGCAGCCAGGTGTTTCTTTTCCTTCTTCAAGCATTTCTTCTCCTGTTTCACCAGCTTCCTAGTAATACCAGCAACCACTTCCTGTGAACCACTGCCTCCTTCATAATATCCAAATTCTTTCGTGAAATCTCTTCAATCTCATAGAAAAGTAGCTGCCCCTCAACTTATTCTAAAAGCTTCTTCCCAAATGCAAATTGCCTCAGAGAAACAATCAATTCATGAGACAATACTGCATTTGTTTGCCAGGTATCAAGAGATACTGCCTTTGTTCTTTGCAGCTGCTGGGCCAATGAAGGTAGAGTAAAAAAAAATCAGTCCATATTTTGGGGTGTTAGTCCTTGTCTTGAGAGCTTGGGAAATATGGTCCCTTTGCTGGGCCCAAGGAACCTCTCAGCACTAGGACTGGCCATCACCCCCATAATAGAGGCCTGTAGAACTCAGGGAGCCCTGGCCAATCATCACTATTAAACCCATCAGTTCAGTTCAGTTCAGTTGCTCAGTCTTTGCGACCCCATGAATCGCAGCACGCCAGGCCTCCCTGTCCATTACCAACTCCCGGAGTTCACTCAGACTCCCGTCCATCCAGCCATCTCATCCTCGGTCGTCCCCTTCTCCTCCTGCCCCCAATCCCTCCCAGCATCAGAGTCTTTTCCAATGAGTCAACTCTTTGCATGAGGTGGTCAAAGTACTGGAGTTTCAGCTTTAGCATCATTCCTTCCAAAGAAATCCCAGGGCTGATCTCCTTCAGAATGGGCTGGTTGGATCTCCTTGCAGTCCAAGGGACTCTCAAGAGTCTTCTCCAACACCACAGTTCAAAAGCATCAATTCTTCAGTGCTCAGCCTTCTTCACAGTCCAACTCTCACATCCATACATGACCACTGGAAAAACCATAGCCTTGACTAGACGGACCTTAGTCGGCAAAGTGATGTCTCTGCTTTTGAATATGCTTTCTAGGTTGGTCATAACTTTTCTTCCAAGGAGTAAGCGTCTTTTAATTTCATGGCTGCAATCACCATCTGCAGTGATTCTGGAGCCCAAAAAAATAGCCTGACACTGTTTCCACTGTTTCCCCATCTATTTCCCATAGTCTTAGGGTTTTAGTAGAAAAGTGGCTGCCAGGGACTGGGGCTAGAGGACACAGAGAGAGGCTGGTAAAAGGGTACAAATTTTCAACTACGAAATGAATAAGGCCTGAGGATCTAATGTAAAACATGCAGGTGATAGCACTGTATAGCACAATACTGTATAATTAAAATTTGTTAAGAGAATAGAATTTAGATATTCTCACCAAAAAACAAAAAATAACTCTTCGCATGAGGTGGCCAAAGTACTGGAGTTTCAGCTTTAGCATCATTCCTTCCAAAGAAATCCCAGGGCTGATCTCCTTCAGAATGGGCTGGTTGGATCTCCTTGCAGTCCAAGGGACTCTCAAGAGTCTTCTCCAACACCACAGTTCAAAAGCATCAATTCTTCAGTGCTCAGCCTTCTTCACAGTCCAACTCTCACATCCATACATGACCACTGGAAAAACCATAGCCTTGACTAGACGGACCTTAGTCGGCAAAGTGATGTCTCTGCTTTTGAATATGCTTTCTAGGTTGGTCATAACTTTTCTTCCAAGGAGTAAGCGTCTTTTAATTTCATGGCTGCAATCACCATCTGCAGTGATTCTGGAGCCCAAAAAAATAGCCTGACACTGTTTCCACTGTTTCCCCATCTATTTCCCATAGTCTTAGGGTTTTAGTAGAAAAGTGGCTGCCAGGGACTGGGGCTAGAGGACACAGAGAGAGGCTGGTAAAAGGGTACAAATTTTCAACTACGAAATGAATAAGGCCTGAGGATCTAATGTAAAACATGCAGGTGATAGCACTGTATAGCACAATACTGTATAATTAAAATTTGTTAAGAGAATAGAATTTAGATATTCTCACCAAAAAACAAAAAAGTGAGTTGATGGACGTGTTTTCTTTTATTTTTTAATATAAATTTATTTAATTGGAGGCTAATTACTTTACAATATTGTATTGGTTTTGCCATACATCAGCATGAATTCGCCACAGGTGTACACGTGTTCCCCATCCTGAACCCCCTTCCCACCTCCCTCCCCATACCATCCCTCTGGGTCATCCCAGTGCACCAGCTCCGAGCACCCTGTATCATGAATGGATGTGTTTTAAATGAAGGGAATCCTTAAACTATGTGTACTATATCAAATCACCATGATGTACACTTTAAATATCTTACAATTTTATATGTCAATTATACCTTTAAGGGGTTCCCTGGTAGCTCAGACGGTAAAAAATCTGCTTGCAATACAGGAGATCCCGGTTTGAGCCCTGGGTTGGAAAGATCCCCTGGAGAAGGGAATGGCAGTCAACTCCAGTATTCTTACCTGGAGAATTCCATGGACAGAGGAGCCTGCTGGACTACAGACCATGGGATCGCAGAGTCAGACACAACTGAGTGACTAACACACACACACACGCACACCTCAATAAAGTAAAATAAGATAATTTTAAAAATACAATGGTCATAATTACCAGTATTTGAACCTCTGTGACTGTCAGAATTTCTACTGTTTCCATGAGTTTAATCTTTTTTTTTTTCAGATTCCAAATAAGTGAATGCAGCATTTGTCTTTGGCTTATTTCACTCAGCATAATGCCCTCAACATCCATCCACGATGTCACAAATGGCAGGATTTCCCTCCATCCCCTGGAGTGGGAAATGGCAACTCCAGGGGATGGCAATCATTTAAAAATGCCAACCATTTTAAAACTAAATTGTTTGCTTTTTTCTATTAAGTTGCATGAGTCTTTACATATTTTGGATATTAATTCTTTATCAGATATATGATTCACAAATATTTCCTCCCCTTCATAGTTTGCCTTTTCATTTGGTTAATGGTTTCCCTTGTTGTACAGAAGCTTTTTAGTTTTATGTAACCCCACTTTGGGGGGGATTGAGGCTTTTTCCACCAGGGATTATTTATTTTAAAATTTGGAAGTAATCACATGAATACATTTTTGTTATAATCATAATGCTACAAAGAAAAGGTCCTCCTTTGTCCCCACTCACTTTTCTTTCCAAAGAATTTATCCAAAAATATAATAGAAATACGGAGAAGGAGATGGCACCCCACTCCAGTACTCTTGCCTGGAAACTCCCATGGATGGAGGAGCCTGGTAGGCTGCAGTCCATAGGGTCGGGAAGAGTCAGACACAACTGAGCGACTTCACTTTCACCTTTCACTTTCATGCATTGGAGAAGGACATGGCAACCCACTCCAGTGTTCTTGCCTGGAGAATCCCAGGGATGGGGGAGCCTGGTGGGCTGCCGTCTCTGGGGTCACACAGAGTCGGACACAAGTGAAGCAACTTAAGCAGCAGCAGCAACTCCCTGCTACTCAATTTTGATCATCAGGTATCTCAGCTTATAAAGAATTCGCTTGCAATGCAGGAGACCCTGGTTCAATTCCTGGGTCAGGAAGATCCCATGAAGAAGGGACAGACTACCCACTCAAGTATTCATGGGCTTTCCTGGTGGCTCAGATGGTAAAGAATTCGCCTACAATTCGCAGGAGACCTGGGTTTGATTCCTGGGTTGGGAAGATCCGCTGGAGGAGGGCATGGCAACCCACTCTAGTATTCTTGCCTGGAGAATACCACAGACAGAGGTACCTGGCAGGCTACAGTCCATAGGGGTCACAAAGAGGCGGACACGACTGAGCGACCAAGCACAGCACAACTTTTCTGTGACTATAAAACTTTTAGTATTTCTATTTCTCTTTAACTTTTCGTGGTGCTAAAAAATGTTCTCTTTTCATTCTCTTCAGTTTTATTGACATAATAGTTGAAAGTTTGTCCAGAGAGCAGATTCTAAGAGTTCTCATCACAAAGAAAAAAATATTTTTCCTTCTTTTTTTGTATCATATGATGGTGTGTTAACTAAACTTGCTGTGGTAATCATTTCACAGTATATGTAAGTCAATGAGAATACTGACACTGTAAACCTTAAACTTATACACTGCTATATGCCATGTGTTTATTTTCCCTTTGTTGCCTTTGCTTTTGGTGTCAAATCAAAAAAAAAAAATCATTGCTATGATCAATGTCAAAGCTTACTTTCCACATTTTTTCTAGGGGTTTTATGGTTTCAGGTCTTACGTTTAAGTCTTTCATCCATTTGGAGTTGATTTGTGTATAGTGTAAGGGGTTCAGCTTCATTCTTTTGTATGTGTCAATCCAGTTTTTCCAGCATTATTTATTACTGAAGAGATTATCCTTTCCCCCCTGCATATACTTGATTCTTTTGTCATAAATCAATTCATGAATTAATTTCTCAGCTCTCTATTCTGTCCCATTGATCTATGGAATACCATATTGTTTTGATTACTATAGGTCTTTAATATAATTTAAAATCAGGAAGTATAATTCCTCCAGCTTTTTTCATTTTTTTCTCAAGATTGCTTTGACTACTTGGAGTCTTCTGTGGGTCCATACAAGTTTTACAATGACCATAATATTCTTCAAAGCAAAATATTAGCAATAATTCCACTAACAGTGATAAAGCATAGAATTCTCTATAATCATTTAGAATTATATTGCAGTAGGATATTTGTTGATTTGATAAACGTTTGTGATATAGTTAAGTGAGAAAAAAGGACCTTAAAAGAGTAAATTCAATATGAATCTGACTTTACAGCATTAAAATGCAAAATAAAAAGACACCAAAAATACACTAGAATAGTCATAATGATTAGCTAGTTCTTAGTGTCAACTAGAGATTATTTTATTTCTTAACTCATAAAACCTCATCCCAAGTTTCCAAAATGAACATGTTACTTAAAACAAAAAAATTCTTTTAATGGAAGGGACAGGTATCGATCAAACTTCCCACCATTCCTGAAGTTCAGGCCCCACCAATGATTGGTTCTGCCATGGGGTTTAAAGATAAAACTTCAAGCAATAATCACATTCCCAAATATATAAATTGAACCTTGGCAAGAAAGCAAATACGCTAGAAAACTTTCAGTAAAATAATGACCTAAATTTTAAAGTTGCTGATTTATGTTCTTCTTTCTAGAAGCAGACAAACAGCATCTACTCCTAAATAGGCTATTCTTATTTCATGAAAGAAAAGAATGCCCTCTGTACATGAACTATTTCTCTACCCTTAAAAACAACAGAGAGGGGAAGAAAAGTGAGGAGAGAACAGAGGGAACACGCATTCATGTCCTCATAAAGTAATTAATACAACCTCTAGAGAAGCTCTGTTTCTACCAACTAGAAAATGAGCAAACTCTGCAAATTTTCTAGAATTTTTAGCCAACTGCCTCTATTCTCCTGAAGAAGGCAATGGCAACCCACTCCAGTACTCTTGCCTGGAAAATCCCATGGACGGAAGAGTCTGGTAGGCTGCAGTCCATGGGGTCACTAGGAGTCAGACACGACTGAGCGACTTCCCTTTCACTTTTCACTTTCATGCGTTGGAGAAGGAAATGGCAACCCACTCCAGTGTTCTTGCCTGGAGAATCCCAGGGACGGGGGAGCCTGGTGGGCTGCCGTCTATGGGGTCACACAGAGTCGGACACGACTGAATCGACTTAGCAGCAGCAATAGCAGCTCTATTCTCCATTATAAGATCAACAAATACAACTGTACTCCTAAGTGTAATAAAATAAAAATAATAAAATACATGCCATAGTCAGTCCAGTGGAATAGTCACCTGTGAGCTTTACTCTGAGCCTGTATATCAAAGCAGAGTGAGCCAATGCAAAAGAGATTGTCCACAATAGTATATTTTGGAAGCAATCTCCACAGCTAAATAAATTATGAAATATCCACAGACAGAATTCTAGAAAGCCCATACAAGAACAAGGTAAGTCTATATGTTTGGACATGAAAAGATATCCATGTAAATGTAAGAAGCACATAAATAGATAAATATATAGTAATTCACTGACATAAAAACAAAGATGCTTATAAAAGCATTGAATAATGTATGCAAGTGCAAGGTTGTTCATCAAGCTATTTACCTAGAGAAGAATGAAATTTCATAGGCAGCAAGGAAATTTTTAAAAGAGGGGGTTTATTCTTTTTTAAAAAATAAAGATGTGTCTGTTTTATGTTTTTAACAAACATATAAAGAATCACAAATACATTCAATAATTTATAAAAAGAAAAGTATTGAAAGCATTAATGAGTGTATATATAGAAATTAATTACGATGTACAGTTGACCTTTGGACATAACAGGAGTTGGGGCACTGACCCATAGTCTGAACTCTTTTTACATTGGCTCACTCTGCTTTGTACACAGGCTCAGAGTAAAGCTCACAGGTGACTATTCCACTGGACTGACTATGGCATGTATTTTATTATTTATATTTTATTACACTTAGGAGTACAGTTGTATTTGTTGATCTTATAATGGAGAATAGAGCTGCTACTATTGATTGATTTAACCAATCAAGAATCATGTGGTACTACAGTATGTATTCATTGAAAAAAAAATCTAAGTGGACCCACATAGTTCAAATTCATTTTGTTCAACAGTCAACTTATATGTATGCATAGAACACAAATTCTATGCCATTAAAAATGATGAAGTAGATTTACATTCATTGACACATAAAGACAGGTCAGTGAACAAGACATCATATGCACTGTCATGTAGTCACAATTTATAGGGCAAAATGGTCAGGAATGACTGTGTTACCCATTTTGTTTAACGTACTGTGTGCATATGTGCTAAGTTGCTTCAGTTGCGTCCGACTCTGTGTTGACCCTATGGTTTGCAGCCTACCAGGCTCCTCTGTCCATGAGATTCCCCAGGCAAGAATACTGCAGTGGGTTGCCATGCCTTCCTCCAGGTGTTTAAAGTACACATGTGTATATAAAAGAATATACAAAGGTCAATAGTTACAATTAGTCATCAAATTTAATAACAACCCACTGTATAACTGTATTTTCTTCATTTAATTTTTTAATGTATAAACAATGGCAGTAGAGTAATATAGGAAAATATTCCTTAAAGCCGTTTCATTCCTCACAAAAAAGAGCTATATATCCAAAGTTCAAGAATAAATAATTGTTCATACAGTTTCTAGTTGCACAAAGTACAGTGAAAAGCAAAAGAAACTGCTTATATAAAACGAGAAAATAGCCAAGTATTTCCAGTAAAGTTGGTTCAGTTCAGTTCAGTTCAGCCGCTCAGTCGTGTCCACCTCTTTGCGACCCCATGAATCGCAGCACGCCAGGCCTCCCTGTTCATTTCCATCTCTCGGAGTTCACTCAGACTCACGTCCGTCGAGTCCGTGATGCCATCCAGCCATCTCATCCTCTGTCGTCCCCTTCTCTTCCTGCCCCCAATCCCTCCCAGCATCAGAGTCTTTTCCAATGAGTCAACTCTTCGCATGAGGTGGCCAAAGTACTGGAGTTTCAGCTTTAGCATCATTCCTTCCAAAGAAATCCCAAGGCTGATCTCCTTCAGCACGGATTGGTTGGATCTCCTTGCAGTCCAAGGGACTCTCAAGAGTCTTCTTCAACACCACAGTTCAAAAGCATCAATTCTTCGGCGCTCAGCCTTCTTCACAGTCCAACTCTCACATCCATGCATGACCACAGGAAAAACCATAGCCTTGACTAGAAGGACCTTAGTCGGCAAAGTAATGTCTCTGCTTTTGAATATGCTATCTAGGTTGGTCATAACTTTTCTTCAGGAATCTGAATTACCCAGGTAACCACCTCCACTTTTCTATTTCACTGCCTGTATCTGCACACATAGTCTGAGTTACTTTGTATATAAATGCCAATGCACAAATATTTCCATCTTCAGTTATGTGCATAACTTTAAAAGTCCAATCAATTTTGTAAAGGACAAAAAAGCTGCCAGTGAAACCGAGAACTTGATTTAATATCATTCCAACAGAAGCTGCTGCATTTTAAAACACCTTTATAAAATCCATAAAATAAGCATTATAATGAAAGAGAATGCCACCAAATTAACTGTTAAAATGATGACATTTAACCTTTTTAATGCACAGTGGCAATCAACAGCTTTTTTAAATCCTCAGGCCCAAATGCACTCCAAGGTTTATAAGAGAAAACTCCAGTTCCAAGTTCAAAATACTCATTGCTTAAAAGTAATAATAAATCCCCTAGTGAAACACTGGGTTCTGGCTTTAATTAGAAGTAAATGTGCTAAGATTGCCACCGCCTGCTGAATAAAAAGTCAAGTCCTTCATGACCTATCTCGAGTGGATTTTCAAAATACCCCGAATCTGAATCCTTCTTAAAGAAAGAAGAAAGGAGGATAGAAAAAATATATATATTCTCATGCAGAAGAGTTTAAGTGGGGCCACTTGAACTATCCAATGCTGCCAAATGCAAAATTCTCTTTCCCAAAAGAGTAAAACATACCCTTCTTTGGATCCATGTTCTGAGACAACAGATAAAACTCCATACTTGATGGTACTTCTCTAACAAGATTTTAAAATATACTTGTTACATGTCAAATTCAAGACCAAAATATATCAACAGTGACAAAATCAAGGACGAAAAAAATGAGATTCCATAATAAAATTATGACTTCTATTATTGTCCATTCAAAAATTAATTCATCTGGTACAAAGAATATTGAAAAACATCAGTATTTCCCAAAAACTATTTTTCTCTATTCCCTTGAAATCACTATTATGATATTTAAATCTTGAAATTTTCAAATCTTTTTATATATGTACATATATATATATATATATATATATGTATATATAAGCATGGGCTTCCCAAGTGGCGCTAGTGGTAAAGAACCCACCTGCCAACACAGGAGATGTAAGAAACGCAGGATCGATCCCTAGGTCAGGAAGATCCCCTGGAGAAGGACAGGGCAACCCATTCCAGTATTCTTGCCTACATTTTCCCATGGACAGAGGAGCAGGGCAGGGCAGTCCAAGGGACATGACTGCAAGCGACTTAGCACACATGTATATAAGTGTGTGTATATATATATGTATATATATACACACACACATATATACCTATATATAATATATAAACAAATATAACTACAGAATTCTGACTCTGTCAATTTCCTTATTTAGAAAGAAATACTTCCATTAGAAAGGAAATAATATTTACTGATATTTTTCAGGTTGTCTCAAGAATTAAATGGAAACATGTGAAGGAAACTGGCACAGTAACAGTCAAAAAAATGTTTTTCTTAGCCTTTGGAAAGACAATAGAGATTTCAAAGTTAACAGCCCTTATTAGAAGATTTCTTTAACACAAGAAAAAGAAACAACATCTGCAGTTGTCTTATTTTTTCCCTCTTAAATCAAACGCACTCTCCATTTAAGATATTTTAATAATTTTTTACTGGCTTCATATTTTGGGATGCCAGTTATACAATACAGTAGCTTTTATTAAAAAAAAAAAAAGATTTGGTTTAAAAAAACATAAATTAATGTATGAAACACAATGCTGTTCCTTTCTTTGGACAAAATAAGTTTAATTGAAAAATCTGTTTACTTAGCTCCTCCTCCTTGAAGGACACAATTTAACACAAATAAGACTTACAAATCTGTCTGCTAATGCAGGAGACACAAGAGATGTAGGTTCGATCCCTGGATCAGAAAGTCCCCTGGAGAAGGAAATAGCAACCCACTCCAGTATTCTTGGGGCCCATGGGGTCACAAAGAGTCAGACACAACTGAGCACACACAGACACCAATATGTCATATTGCCAACACAAGAAGTTTAAGATCATAACATCTGAAACTTTAACAGAGGAAGAAGTAGTTCATTGTATCAGCGGTTGCCAAACTAAGGTCAACAGATTGGCCCTGGATAATTAGATCATCGTCACCACAGGTGATGCTTGTTAAGTTGTTAAGTTTATAGCAACCTTATATGAGATACTATTATCAACCCTTTATAAAAGAAGGCACAGAGAGGTTAAGTAACCTGTTTAAAGTTACTCAGATAATAAGTAGTAAAGCTAGGATATAAACTTTGTCAGTTTCAAATTTCCTCCCTGCCCCTTTCTGCCCAATTAGACTTAGCAGGTCTGGAAAAGACCCTACAATCAGTATTCAAATCTCCAGGTGATTCTTTTTTTAATTTATTTATTTTTCAGTTGGGAGATAACTGCCTTGCAATGTTGTATTCGTTTCTGCTGCACAATAACATGAATCAGCTATAGGAAGTTCAATATCATGTAAAATAAACCACTAGTCAATAAATCTCTAATGACTCCAAAATGAGAAAGCAAAAAGTTAAGGATGAAAACTTCCCCTCTTCTAGATAAAACAAATTAAGATCCTGAACAGATTATTTGTAATTTATAAAAATGTATCTGCAACTTGGTAGCAATGGCACCCCACTCCAGTACTCTTGCCTGGAAAATCCCATGGACGGAGGAGCCTGGTAGGCTGCAGTCCATGGGGTCGCTGAGTCAGACACGACTGAGCGAGTTCACTTTAACTTTTCACTTTCATGCATTGGAGAAGGAAATGGCAACCCACTCCAGTGTTCTTGCCTGGAGAATTCCAGGGGCGGCGGAGCCTGATGGGCTGCCGTCTATGGGGTCGCACAGAGTCGGACACGACTGAAGCGACTTAGCAGCAGCAGCAGCAGCACTTTATTAACTACTTGAAATCAGTCAAAATAGCTATGTGTGAAAGTTGCTCAGTCGTGTCTGACTCTGCAGCTCCATGGACTGTAGCCCACCAGGCTCCTCTGTCCATAGGGATTCTCCAGGTAAGGATACTAGAGTGGGTTGCCATGCCCTCCTCCAGGGCATCTTTCGAACCCAGGTCTCCAGCCTTGCAGGCAGATTCTTGACCATCTGAGCCACCAGGGAAGCCCAAAATTGCTATGGCATTATTTCAAAGAAAAGAATGCAAACAAAAGTACATTAACAGTTCAGCATCAAAATAGCCAGCTAAACGATCAATGCCAAGACTCAGAGTTCACCTATAAGATTATTTCCGTTTTCCAGACAATGTCTCATTTCTCCATCTCCTCTGTTTCTCCAATACATACAGTATCCATCATTCTGGAAAATTTCTAATTGTTAAATTCTGTTAAAAGTTTAAGTCAATGAACAAATGCTTCTCATTACAAAATCCAATAACTGTAATAGAATTATGAATTTAACATGTAAAGTTCTGAAAGCATTTTCTAAACAGATGAATTGTTTGAGGGTTACTATTTTATGTAGGCTTGCCTATATGGAAACACACGTTTTTTCAATTACATAGTGAAGACTATGGCTTCTGTTCAAACCTAAATTTTATTGTTTATAAAATTAGAAACAGACACAAATATATAGAGATATATACACACATTTATAAACATATACACCTAGGCGATATATTATACCCGAACAGTTGAAAGGTTTATAGTGTTCTATAAGAAGGTACTTTACACACATATGAGAAAATTACTGTTAATCTCTCAAATGGATAATTTGTTCATAAATAAATCTTTTGTAATCTCACAGACAGCATCATACATGCTACCACAGTTATTTGTACAACAGTCAAAATTAAGCTAAGTGAACATACTGGTGAGCTCTAGCACCCTTATTTCTTTAAAAAAAATCAAGAATTGCTTACAGTCATTGTTTGACATTTTTAACCCAAAAAGAGAGGATTCTATTTTAATCTAGTGTCTCCAAATGTTCACCAAAATCACACTATATTTTCATCAATACTTGATTTAGAAGCTCATTTAGAAGCTAATTTCTGCTTAACAATGTTGTTTTAGTTTCAGGTGTACTGTAAAGTGATTCAGTTATACATATATAGTTATCTATTCTTTTTAAAGTTCTTTTTCCATTGAGGTTATTACAAAATACTGAGAAGCATTACCAGGACAAATTATCCTCTTCTGGGGTATCAATCCTCAAAGGAATGAAGGTAAGGATGGTTTTTCAAATTGCACTGACACTTACCTGTCTCTTATACACATCTAGATGTGTATAAGAGACAGGAATTATATATGGCCTTTATAATTTAAAACAGGAGTAATTTTAAAGCAATAATTAAAATATTTGAGTATGAAGTATAAATCAGAAAGCTTGGCATTGGTAATTCCCTCCAAAAACAACATAGGCTAATTTATGAATTTATGGAACATATATTAAAGGAACACATATTAAGTTCTGATTCAGACCTAATTGTTATAATAGAAGAAAAAAAGAGTTGGATAAGTTATACCTAAAATATAGTTCTTAATCTTTGTTAATATTAATACTATACTGAGAGCGGCAAGGGTTATTTTGTCTTGCAACTGGTTGTCACACTAGGGAAGGGGATAGTGCTCCCAGCATCTAAGGGGATTACTGCTAAACATCCTTCAAGAGCACAGAGCAGTCTCTACAATGAAGGATTACCCGGACCACAATGTCAACAGTGCCAAGGGTAAGAAACTCTGACGTGGAGAAAATAGATCTTTTTATGTTTAAATTACAAGTCAAAATTCTAAAGGCAAATAATTTTAATTCAAAAAAGTTATTCCTGTTTATTTTGAAGGACACACTAATTCCAATTTTCCAAGCATCTAAACTACTTACATATTTAAAATAGTTTAAAAAATAAAGCCTAACTTACCTTTCATTCACAATTTTAATTCTCTGTTCTCACTGCCTTCAAATACCCCTGACCCAAAACCAAGTATAAACTCAAAACAAGACTTAAAAATACACCAAAGTTGTCCCTCTTCCTTTTGTGAGTATTTCATCTAGAATAAATGAAATGAAGTTTTTTTTAATTCAGATAATCAAATCTAGCTAATAACATTTTTATTTCAAACTAATGTTTTTCTTTTAATTGCTTCAACTAAATTAAGACTGAAGGCTTTAAGGACTCTAAACAAACTACATACTGTATTATCGCTCTTGAAACTTTTTTCTTCTCACTTTTTTTATGCTGTAAGTATTTTTTAATTGTGGTAAAACAGACATAAATGAGGGCTTCCGAGGTTACACAGTGATAAGGAATCCACCGGCCAATGCAAGAGACACAAGATACGCAGGTTCGATCCCTGGGTCAGGGAGATCCCCTGGAGTAGGACACGGCAACCCTCGCCAGTATTCTTGCCTGGGAAATTCCATGTATCGAGGAGCCTGGCAGGCTACAATGCCTGGGGTCACAAAGAATTGGACACAACTGGGCACCCACGCATACATAAATGTAAAATTGACCATTCTAACTGTTTCTGAATGCACAGTTTTGTGGTATCTACAGTGTTATATAGTCATCACCACAATCTATCTGTAGAACTTTTTCATTTTTCCCAGTGAAACTCTCTATGCATTAAACATTAACTACCCATTCCCTTCCAGTTCAGCACTACACGAACTGAGAAATTCCAGATGTACAAGTTGGGTTTAGAAAAAGCAGAAGAACCAGGGATAAAATTGCCAACATTCACTGGATCATAGAGAAAGTAAGGGAATTCCAGAAGAACATCTACTTCTGCTTCACTGACTACACTAAAGCCTTTGATCTGTGGATCACAACAAACCGTGGAAAATTCTTAAAGAAATGGGAATTCCAGACCACCTTACCTGATCCTGAAAAACCTGTAGGCAGGACAAGAAGCAACAGTTAGAACCAGATATGGAACAAACAGCTACTTCAAAATCAGGAAAGGAGTTAAGACAAGGCTATATATTGTCACCCTGCTTATTTAATTTATATGCAGAGTACAACAGGAGAAATATGGGGTTGGATGAATTACAGGCTGGAATCAACTTGCAAGGAGAAATATTAACAACCTCAGGTATGCAGATGATACCACTCTAATGGCAGAAAGTGAAGAGGAGCTTCCTGATAAGGGCAGAAGAGGAGAGTAAGAAAGCTGTTTAAAACTCAACATCCAAAAAACTAAGTTCATGGCATCCGGTCCCATCACTTCATGGCAAATAGAAGGGGGAAAAGTGGAAGCAGTGACAGTAACAGACTTTATTTTCTTGAGCTCCAAAATCACACAGATGGTGACTGCAGCCATGAAATTAAAAAACACTTGATCCTTGGAAGTAAAGCTGTGACAAGCCTAGACAACATGTTAAAAAGCAGAGCTATCACTTCATTGACAAAGAATGGTTTTTCTAGTAGTCATGTATAAATGAGAGAGTTGTACCATAATGAAGACTGAGCACTGAGGAATCGATGCTTTTGCATCGATTTGCTAGTGCTGGAGAAGACTCTTGAGAGCGCCTTGATCTTTCTCAAGATCAAACCAGTCAGTCCTAAAGGAAATCTACCCTAAATATTCATTGGAAGGACTGATGCTGGGAAAGATTGAAGGCAAAAAGAGAAGAGGGTGGCAGAGAAAGAGACGGTTAGATAGCATCACTGACTCAATGGACATGAATCTGAGAAAACTCCAGGAGATAGTGAAGCACAGGAAAGCCTGGCATGCTGGAGTCCGTGCTCTCCCAGCTCCTGGCACTCACCATTCTGTTTTCTGTTCCTACGACTCTCACTACTCTAGGACCTCATATAAGAAGAATCACAGAATATTTGTCCTTTTGTGATCAGTTTATTTCACTCAGCATAATGTCTCCAAATTCAGCCATGTTGTAGCATACATCAGTACTTCACTCTTTTTTGCGACTGAATAATACTCTGTTATATGTATACAATATATTTTGTTTATCCATTCAACTGTCATCTTTCACCTTCTGGAGCCTACTGTAAATATTGCTACTATGAACAATTCAGTTCAGTCGCTCAGTCGTGTCTGACTCTTTGCAACCCATGGACTGCAGCATGCCAGGCCTCCCTGTCCATCACCAACTCCTAGAGTTTACTCAAACTCACATCCATTGAGTCAGTGATGCCATCCAACCATCTCATCCTCTGTCATCCCCTTATCTTCCCGCCTTCAATCTTTCCCAGCATCAGGGTGTTTTCCAATGAGTCAGTTCTTCGCATTAGGCAGCCACCGTACTGGAGTTTCAGCTTCAACATCAGTCCTTCCAATGAATATTCAGGACTGATTTCCTTTACGATGGACTGTTTGGATCTCCTTGCAGTCCAAGCGATTCTCAAGAGTCTTCTCCAACACCACAGTTCAAAAGCATCAATTCTTTGGTGCTCAGCTTTCGTTATAGTCCGACTTTCACATCCATACATGACCACTGGAAAAACCATAGCTTTGACCACATGGACCTCTGTTGGCAAAGTAGTGTCTCTGCTTTTTAAAATGCTGTCTAGGGTGGTCATAACTTTTCTTCCAAGGAGTAAGCATCTTCTAATTTCATGGCTGCAGTCACCATCTGCAGTGATTTGGGAGCCCCAAAAAATAAAGTCTCACTGTTTCCACTGCTTCCCCATCTATTTGCCACGAAGTGATGGGACCAGATGCCATGATCTTAGTTTTCTGAATATTGAGTTTTAAGCCACCTTTTTCACTCGCCTCTTTCACTTTCATCAAGAGGCTCTTTAGTTCTTCTTCACTTTCTGACATAAGGATGGTGTCATCTGCATATCTGAGTTATTGATATTTCTCCCGGCAATCTTGATTCCAGCTTGAGCTTCATGCAGCCTAGCATTTCTCATGATGTACTCTGCATATAAATTAAATAAGCTGGGTGACAATATACAGACTTGACCTACTCCTTTCCTGATTTGGAACCAGTCTGTTGTTCCATGTCCAGTTCTAACTGTTGCTTTCTGACCTGCCTACAGATTTTTCAGCAGGCAGGTCAGGTGGTGTGGTATTCCTATCTGTTTAAGAATTTTCCACAGTTTGTGGTGATCCACACAGTCAAAGACTTTGGAAAAGTCAATAAAGCAGAAATAGATGTTTTTTTGGAACTCTCTTGCTTTTCCAATGGCAATTTGATCTCTGGTACCTCTGCCTTTTCTAAAACCAGCTTGAACATCTGGAAGTTCACGGTTCATGAACTGTTGAAACTATGAACATGAGTGTACAAATATCTGCTTGAGTCCCTGCTTTCACTTCTTTTGGGTATACATCCAGAAGTGGAATTGCTGGATCATATATTCAGTTCAGTTCAGTCGCTCAGTCGTTTCCAACTCTTTGCGACCCCATGAATCGCAACACGCCAGGCCTCCCTGTCCATCACCAACTCCCAGAATTCACTCAGACTCACGTCCATCGAGTCGGTGATGCCATCCAGCCATCTCATCCTCTGTCGTCCCCTTCTCCTCCTGCCCCCAATCCCTCCCAGCATCAGAGTCTTTTCCAATGAGTCAACTCTTCGCATGAGGTGGCCAAAGTACTGGAGTTTCAGCTTTAGCGTCTTTCCTTCCAAAAAATCCCAGGGCTGATCTCCTTCAGAATGGACTGGTTGGATCTCCTTGCACTCGAAGATCATATATTAAGTCTATGTTTAATCATTTAACTTTTTGAGTACTCAATCACTTGATAACATAAATACAGCTTTTGTATGGCTCTTACACCCTCTTCTTTGTTCTGCATAGTATGGGAAATAAGAGATTTCTCTAACCTTGCAGTACTTATCAATAGAGACCTACAAGATATACCTACAATGTACAAGAATGTCTAACAGAGCAGATCTGTGTATTTGTTTACACCCTAAAGCTGATACCATCTAACAGTTAAAAATTCATTAAAAATGATTTCCTGTGACTTCCCTGGTGGCCCAGTGGTTGAAAATCTGCCTGCCAATGTAGGAGACACGGGGTCTGATCCCTGGTCTGGGAAGATTTCACATCCGGCAGAGCAACTAAGCCCTTGTGCCACAACTACTGAAGCCCACATGCCCTAGAGCTCGCATGCACCCCAGCTCGAGGTGCCCCCGCGCACTGCAACTAGAGGAAGCCCAGCAGCACTGACAACCTAGCACAGCCCCCTAAAAAAGGTGATCTCCCCTGAACTGATGTATACACAAAACTATATGTAAAACAGGTAGCTAATAAGGATCTACTATATAGCACAGGGAACTCTACTCAATACTCTGTAATGACCTATATGGGAAAAGAATCTAAAAAAGAGTGAATATAAGTATGAGTAGAAATGATTCACTTTGCCATACACCTGAAACTAAAACAACATTGTAAATAAACTAGATTTCAATTTTTAAAAATTTAAAACAAGAAAACAATGTTCTCCCATGCTAATATCCAGAATCCTCCTGGGGAAAATTTTTCTTTTTTTTGTTTTCTGCTTGTAGGATTATTAATTATTGGTTAAATTCTTAAATTTTTTATTTTATATTGGAGTATAATTGATGAACAATGTTGTTTTAGTTTCAGGTGTACTGTAAAGTGATTCAGTTATACATATATAGTTATCTATTCTTTTTAAAGTTCTTTTTCCATTGAGGTTATTACAAAATACTGAGAAGCATTACCAGGACAAATTATCCTCTTCTGGGGTATCAATCCTCAAAGGAATGAAGGTAAGGATGGTTTTTCAAATTGCACTGACACTTACTCACCAATGAAAACTTCTAAGTTCTCCATCTCTTTTTTCCCTTGAGAATGAAAATCACTGCCACAAAGCCAAAGAGGAGTGTGTTGTAGCTTGTGGTTGTGTGTTGCAGCTTTGGTTATCTTGGGAAAGAAGAAAAGTCTGAGAACCAATGAACAGCAGTGTTCCCACAAGTGTTCCAGAACACACACACAAGATGAATGAGGATAAGTAAACCCTGTAATTCTGAATATGAATTGAAAATTTCAGTATGAATCTACAATATACTCTTTAAATATATATACATTTATATATATTTCCTATGTAAATATAAATATTTTCTACATAAATATAAATAAGTATATAAATAATTTTTAAAGAATATTATAGGTTCATTTTGAAATTCTCAGTTCAGCTTTAACCACCAAAACAAACCAGAAGCAATAATCAACTAGGAGCAATGAGCACACTGGCACCCAAATTATGATCTTTAAATGCCATTTCCACCAAAAAAAAAAAAAGGAAATGTGCTCCTGTAAAAAAAAATGACTTATTCAAGTTCTGGAAGGGGAAATATACAAGATGTGGCTGAAATATCTGATAACAGAAAGCAAGAAAGCTGCCAGGTACTACTGAAGCTCTGTTAAAACACCTCAGGGGCACCAACTTGAAAATGTTCCCTTGACCAAAAATGGTATGGTAAGATTTTTAGTATTAATTAAAAATAACTTCAATAAATTAAAATGCATCAAATATATAAATCCATGAGTTCATAATAATATGCAAATACCAAAAACAACAACTAATTCGTCATCTTCGGAGGATTCTAGGGAACCAGCTCCATATTTAGAAAACAAAGACAGAACCAAGCACTCATCCTGCCTTTCCTAGATGAAATGTATCTCTGGGTAGCCAAATAGTTTCTAACTTACTAAAGATCTATTCTTTTGGATGTATTTCAATTAATACATAATAAAGAAATGACAAAATCAGAATATAACCATTTTGAAACTCTAATAAAAAATGATCTAGACAATGATCGTCAATGTCTACTAATAACACAAAGACCAACAACCTGGCAACATGTACCTCCTTACAGAAGAAGTACACAACATCAGCTGTGAGGCTGCCAAAAAATCAACCTGAATTTAATAAAGTTTCTAGATCTAAGTATAAATTTACAAATTTGAAGGACAGAGGAACACATCAGTAAGATACCATGGGAATGGAGCAAAATCTAGACTATGGGAATTAATAGGACAAACAATTCAATTTACAAGTCAAACAATTCAACAAATAAGTTACAGAGGAGAGGGGGTGACAAGAGGAAAGAGGAGCAGAAGAGGAGAATCTAATTCTAACCTGTTGATATATTTTAATGGAATAAAAAGCCAGTGAAACTTAGCACTATAACATTATTTTGCCACTGTACTCTCAAGTTAAGCCTAACTAAAATGTGCACTGTAAGGTTTTAAAAATTTGAAATGAGCTTATGGCTTTCAAATTATTATTTCAATCACAGTCATAAATGCAGCAGAGGGACAGAATAGTTAAGAACTTGGTCCCAAGTCAGATCCACCCAGGTCCAAACCTCAGCTCTTAATAGCTTAGCACTTAATAGCTGTGTAAACTAAGGCAAGAAATTTTATTTTATAAGCATTAGTTTCCTCATCTGTATGGTGAAGTTTAATCACACTGACTTGACAAGATTGTTTTGACAATTAAATGAGATACTGTATATAAAGAATTTATCACAGTCACTCATAAAATATGCCCAATAAATACAGTCATTATCATAAATAATTCCTGCTTCTGTGGTAGCTCAGATGGAAAATAATAAGTGTATCATATTAGAATTTTTTTAATACAAATGTGAATGATCACAAAACTATTAAAAAGTAAATACCACACTCATCACATTTATACACATGAAGATCCATTTAAGGAAACATCAAGAAAGGAGGAACAAATTAATTTTAAATATGCTTCAGTTCAGTTAAGTTCAGTTCAGTCACTCAGTCGTGTCCGACTCTTTGCAACCCCATGAACTGCAGTATGCCCGGCCTCCCTGTCCATCACCAACTCCCAGAGTTCACCCAAACTCATGTCCATTGAGTCAGTGATGCCATCCAGCCATCTCATCCTCTGTCGTCCCCTTCTCCTCCTGCCCCCAATCCCTCCCAGCATCAGAGTCTTTTCCAATGAGTCAACTCTTCAGCTTCAGCATCAGTCCTTCCAAAGAACACCTAGGACTGATCTCCTTTAGAATGGACTGGTCAGCAGTGGCCACAGGACTGAAAAAGGTCAGTTTTCATTCCAATCCCAAAGAAAGGCAATGCCAAAGAATGCTCAAACTACCGCACAATTGCACTTATCACGCTAGTAAAGTAATGCTCAAAATTCTCCAAGCCAGGCTTCAGCAATACGTGAACCGTGAACTTCCAGATGTTCAAGCTGGTTTTAGGAAAGGCAGAGGAACCAGACATCAAATTGCCAACATTCACTGGATCATCGAAAAAGGAAGAGAGTTCCAGAAAAACATCTATTTCTGCTTTACTGACTATTCCAAAGCCTTTGACTGTGTGGATCACAATAAACTGTCAAAAATTCTGAAAGAGATGGGAATACCAGACCAACTGACCTGCCTCTTGAGAAACCTATATGCTTCAGTCTACCTTAAATCTATGTTAACAGATAAAGGCAAACATTTACCAACAAAAAGTGGTTAGAAAATCAAATTGACAATTGTTACTATTTGTTTTACTACAGTCCTTTAGACCAGTAGCTATCTGCAAAATGGACTGAAATAAATAAATACTAAACATCATTTTTAGGATTCTAAATAAACAGAAGTTACATCAGGCATCACAGATGAAAAGAGAAAAGAAGTTCTTATCTCAAGGAGTATACAGTCTAGTGAAAGAAATAGACAAATAAAAATTTTTAAGATGGTATGATAAGTGTCATGATAGACGAACACAAAGGGTCTTATCATTTCACATGAAAAGCATATCAAGGACTAGGGAATGAGATGGGAGGTAGGTGTAATTGGTTTCAAAGTCCTCCCACCAAAAACATGAGCCTGAAATAAATTTTGAAAGAGTAGGAGTTGGCTAAATGAAAAACTGAGGGAAAGTATATTTTATTGTATGGGCAGAAGCATGAGAAAGTATCATTTCAAGTTGGGGTCTAAAATAAGATCAGATCTTGAACACTTAGCAGTTCAAGACTTACATAAGCCTTGTTATTCTTCTTGTAAGTGATGGGAGCCAGGAGAAATTTTAAGCAGGTCAAAGACATGATTAGATTGGTGCTTTGAAAGAATACTCTAAAGTAGCAAAATGAAGAATGGAAGGAAGAAGGAAACAGGGAGCCTAGGGAATAAGAGGCATACAGACCAGCAGGGAGCCTCTTTCAGCAAAGTAGGAGAAAGAGAGAACAACGCCCAATTAAGGCAATGATGGTAGAGATGATAACGAAGCATCTTATTCCTCCATTTTCAGTGTCATTAGAATACCCTGTTAAGGGACCTACAAAACAGCATAGAAATCAAGGCCAATGACCTTGATCCTCCACTTCATGGGATAATAAAGATGTCACCCAATTCCACCATTATGGTAACCTAGCAGTTATCCCCTAAACTTTTTCTTAAACTCAACCACAAATCAATTTGATGCCTTGGTTATAAGAGAAAGAAAAAAATTTTAAGGCAGAACTCTATATAATTTCTATCATTCCTATCAACAGTCATGTGCGTAAGTCTTCTACTTCTTACATGGAAATGCACACACACATGCACGCACAATACAAAATAAGAAAGAGCTTCAATTTTCAATAAAGTTCATGCTACACATATTAAAAGGCTAAAATTATATTCAAATGCATCTTAGTGTCTACTATCACTAATTACACACTGGCTTCCCTTCATTTCCAAAGACTGCCCAATTTCCTTCTATGTATATTGCCATATTTTCCTCTTAGGGTTAAAATTCCTATAGCACATTTAATCTTTAACCAAGAATACTTCCTTTAAATATACATACATAAATTGAAATACATAGATGATATAGATACATAGTTATTTTTATTTTCATCATCTCTTCAAGTTCCTCAAATGTAAACATGATTCCCTTTTCAAAATAATTTCCTTTTTTAAAATTTAAACACAAACACATTTCCAAATTCAAACTTGCCACATACCTCAATGAAGTATAGCAAGTCTGGCAAGGTTTGTAAGGTTGTTTAAAAATGTTAAGAGGCTAAAAGCAATTAAAAATTACTATAGTATATGAACAGTACAAGACTTTTATCTTCAGTTATATGAATTGCCTAAAGTACTCTAGATTTATTCCAAAATTACAGTGCTCTAAAATTTTTCTGTAATAATAAAGTGGGTAATTTAAAAGCAAGGGAATTATTTAATCAAATACATAACATCCCATAGTAGAAAGCAGTTTCCCCTAATTTTTTTTCTTCTTATAAAAATGAAATAACGAACATATTTTAATTCTAAACTGAACTATTTTAAAATAAATACTTCTGCATAGAATTCACTGTACTTGGTGATTTCAACCTTATACATATTTTTTTAATCAAAATAGAATAATCATATTCATTCAGTCCAGACATTAATTACTTGCTGTATGGCCAGGACTAGGCTACGTACTAGAGATTAAAAATATAAATAAAATAGAGTCCCAACTTCAAGGAACAAATACTACAGTCAAGAAATCCTAAAACAAATCAATATACCATAACTTAATACATACAATAATGAAAGGCAAGGTATAAATAAATTCTGTAGAAATAGAAAAGGAGAAATAAATCAGCAGGCCAAACCAGGAAGGTTTAACAGAGAAAGTGACCCAGGAAAGGGTGGGGCTCCTAGGAGACTCTGGCTGATGTTGAAGAGCCATCAGTTGGTAACTGCCATCAGGACAAGTGGCACTAGTGGTAAAGAATCCATCTGACAATGCAGGAGACAGTAGAGATGCAGGTTCTATCCTGGGTGGGGAAGATCCCCTGAAGGAAGACGTGGAAATCCACTCCAGTATTCTTGCCTGGAGAATCCCATGGACAGAGGAGCCTGGCAGGCTACAATCCATGGGGCTGCAAGGAGTCAGACACGACTGAGGTGTGCTAAGTAAAAAGCACTGCTAAACTTATAAAAAAGCACTGCTAAACTTATAAAAGAGGCTTTAGGTTTTTCTCTTACATTTTAGAAAATGTACATGGCTTTAATCTTGTAAAACAAATTTCTTAGTCTAAATCAAAACCATAAAACATGATTTCTCTCCCCCAATCTTTAGCCAAGTGAAATTTTATAATTTGCAGTTTAAAGGTGAACTTAAGAGTATTTTGTTTTATTGTTTTTATTCTATGCTAATTTCAGAATGAAGACAGGCACTGGCATTTTTTTTGTACTAGTCAGTATAAGATTAAATGTAAATTAGTACACACATGAATGGGATAACTTACGACTGCCAATAATATATGTATAAAAGAAAGTTGGAGAAGGAAATGGCAACCCACTACAGTAATCTTGCCTGGAGAATCCCATGGACAGAGGAGCCTGGCAGGCTACTGTCTATGGGGTCGCAAGAACTGGACATGACTTAGTGACTAAACCACCACATAAAAGAAAGTATCACATAGAACTCACCTCTTTACTATTAAACCACAGTGTGCATGTCAGAGAACCAATTATCTTCACATTTCATAAACATGATGGCGCTCAAACCTCCTTAAATCTCATCTTTATGTTATGGACACAACTGTGTACCAAGTAGCTTTATATTTAATAAGAATCACTGTGATGGTGAAGACTCAGTCTAACAATAACGGACCCGAGCAAACAGCAAAGCAAACTCCAAGTGTAGGTCAATAAGGAATAGCCCCAACACCCCATCACCAGAGACCTTCTCACATTTGGTAAAAGAAGGAGGTCAGTCAAAAAGTATCAGTGGTGTCTGCTCTGATCACCCCTCAACATGGAAATATGACCTTTTTTTCACCTATGTCATGATAACTAACTCTCAAGTTCTTTTCATTTGAAGATATGTTGCCCCCCAACTGTGAAGCAACACAGGCATGAGATGTGCAAACTGCCACTTATCGTGATATGCTCTTAAGGAAATTCTTTAAGTGAGTTTCCTCCTCTGTAAAATACACTGCTGCTGCTGCTGCTAAGTCACTTCAGTCGTGTCCGACTCTGTGCGATCCCATAGACGGCAGCTCACCAGGCTCCTCCGTCCCTAGGATTCTCCAGGCAAGAACACTGGAGTGGGTTGCCATTTCCTTCTCCAATGCATGAAAGTGAAAAGGGAAAGTGAAGTCACTGAGTCGTGTCCAACTCTCAGCGACCCCATGGACTGCAGCCCACCAGGCTCCTCCGATCATGGGATTTTCCAGGCAAGAGTACTGGAGTGGGGTGCCATTGCCTTCTCCAGTAAAATACACTATAGTTACAAAACTCCAGCAAAATGCCTGGCACATAAGCAAGCACACAATAAAAGCTGCTGTGAGGCCTTCAACTGATATAGGTGCTTACAAAAGGTCTGTCAATAACCAGCAAAGTATCTGGCACAATTCAGCATGTAATTCACATCGGTTCCTTACACTGGTTTCTTTGACTAAGACACTACCATTTATTTATCTTATAACTTACAGTATCTAGCAAAGAGCTTCACAAAAGAAGCCTATGGTAAATCCCAGGTGAATAAATAGACCTGAACAACTCTTCTGAATACTCAACAAACAATCTCTCAGTGCCACATGTGGCTCATAAGCTCTGGCTACAACAGTTCAGGTCTCATACACTATAAAAATTAATACCCTGCATTTACTAACCTGGCTTTCTTACCAGGAGCTTAAGCCACTTCTAAGTAACACTTTATTACTGACAATGACAGGATCAGGTAAACATATAACCATATTTTGAAGGAAACCCAAAGCTAAAAGAGTATGTTTTATACCAACAAAGTCAATCAGTGGCAAAACAAAGACTTGAACTCAGAAATTTTTGCTTCAGAAGTTTTTTTTTCCATCCCAGACTGCATTTGCTCAAAGCACAAAAGCACATTGATTCGTATCAATTATGCAAATCTTCACTCAATAAGTATGAAATCTATATACAGTTGCAAATAAACATTTATAAAGTGTGCCAAAATCTTTTATTAAGATATTCAGTATATTCTTTCCTATAAGATGAAGTTGATTCTAAATCTTTTTGCTTTTTTAAGTGAGGTAGGCTTATTATATTACGGGTAATTATTTTTAAACCTACAACAAATAGAATAAATTAAAATTGTACACAAAATTGAATGTTTTCATCCTATGAGCTTTTTATAGTTCATCTTGTTTGCTCCGGCCATTTGCTTTTAATGTGCAACCAGTGAATAGTGGGTTTTTTATGTTTCACATTAAAAAACGCAGTCTTCCAAAAGCTCAGCCAGAAATGTCCATTTCAAAAATCTTACTCCAGCCAGTTGGCTTTGTCAGTGACATATGTGCAAAGTGAAAATGTAACCACAGTGATTTTCTGCAGGTCAGATGGAATCACTTAGCGTACTCAACATGGTTTCCAGTTAATGCCTCAAGAGGAATGTCCTTCAGCTAGCAAGTATTTCTTTTAAACATCAGACCAGCTACTGTTGTTTGAACATAAGTGTTATCTTGGCATGGTTGGAACATATGTGCATTCTGAGAATTGTAAATGTTATTCTTATCAAAATATGAAAATTTGGAATATATTTGCATTATAAACATTGTATGGTCTCAGTACAAAATTTAAATAACCAGTGGGTGGTGTTTGACAAGCTAAATTTTTTTAATTTCACTCCTTGCCTCTGTTTTCAAAGTTTCTCTAAGACCAAAACACTTCACAGATATACTGGTTCACATAAGCAGAAATGCTAAATGTCAAAAAAGGTGCCTTTTTTAGTGTTAAAAAAAAATTAGGAACTGCAAATACTGCTGCTGCTGCTAAGTCGCTTCAGTCGTGTCCGACTCTGTGCGACCCCATGGACAGCAGCCCACCAGGCTTCTCTGTCCACAGGATTCTCCAGGTAAAAATACTGGAGTGGGTTGCCATTTCCTTCTCCCGCAAATAATACTAAGTATGCTCTTTTCTGTCACATAACAAATGACTATTAGCATAGAGCCTTTTTAGCAAAAACTAACATAAATACATCAATGTATGAAAAACTTTGAGTTACTAAAAATGAAAGGTCAAATTTCACCAAACATAATGCCTGTTTTTCCATGGGCTGCCTTTTTTAGCCTATTTTAAAAAGAAAGGCAATCCCAGGACTTCCCTAATGGTCTAGCAACTGGGGTTCTATGCTCCTAATGCAGGGGGTTCTATCCCTGATTGGGGAGCTGGGATCCCACATGCTGTATGTCATGGTCTTAACTTTTAAAAAAGGCAATCCCAATTTTACAAAATAATCAATAAAACAAAAAGCAATTTGGTTCATCCAAGAGACCCTTTCCTTCATATTATATCAATAAGCTAGATAAACACATGCATCAAATAAGGTCAAAATTCTCCCACAAACTAAGATCATACGAAGAAGCCAAGCACAGCAAATCTCTTCCTGATAGTAAAACTGATTTTCAATAGTTTATCACCTGGTTGCTTTTATATTCCCCACTGATATCTTTTTTATGAAAGATTATGGACTGTTTTCATTATTAAAAAGCAATTCTTTTTCACTTCAGTTCAGTTCAGTCGCTCAGTCGTGTCCGACTCCTCGCAATCCCATGAATCGCAGCACGCCAGGCCTCCCTGTCCATCACCAACTCCCAGAGTTCACTCAGACTCGCGTCCATTGAGTCAGTGATGCCATCCAGCCATCTCATCCTCTGTCGTCCCCTTCTCCTCCTGCCCCCAGTCCCTCCCAGCATCAGAGTCTTTTCCAATGAGTCAACTCTTCACATGAGGTGGCCAAAGTACTGGAGTTTCAGCTTCACCATCATTCCTTCCAAAGAAATCCCAGGGTTGATCTCCTTCAGAATGGACTGGTTGGATCTCCTTGCAGTCCAAGGGACTCTCAAGAGTCTTCTCCAACACCACAGTTCAAAAGCATCAGTTCTTCAATGGCTTATTAACCTTCAATAGAAAGTAGGACCTATACTTTTCTTATGGAGAAGGCAATGGCACCCCACTCCAGCACTCTTGCCTGGAAAATCCCATGGATGGAGGAGCCTGGTGGGCTGCAGTCCATGGGGTCGCTGAGTCGGACTCGACTGAGCGACTTCACTTTCACTTTTCACTTTCATGCATTGGAGAAGGAAATGGCAACCCTTATGGAGAAGGCAATGGCACCCCACTCCAGCACTCTTGCCTGGAAAATCCCATGGATGGAGGAGCCTGGTGGGCTGCAGTCCATGGGGTCGCTGAGTCGGACTCGACTGAGCGACTTCACTTTCACTTTTCACTTTCATGCATTGGAGAAGGAAATGGCAACCCACTCCAGTGTTCTTGCCTGGAGAATTCCAGGGACGGGGGAGCCTCATGGGCTGCCGTCTATGGGGTCACACAGAGTTGGACACGACTGAAGCGACTTAGCAGCAGCAGCAGCAGCAGTAGTAGCAGCATACTTTTCTTATAGGTAATAATTACTTTTCTTCAGAGAAAGTAAAGGGAGACACTAATCTCTTTGTTTGGAAAACAGAAGACAAAGCTCAACTTGGTTTTTTGCAAGAATAGGACTAAGACCTAGACTTTGGAAAAAAAAAAAAAAGGATGTCAACCATCAGTAAAGAGCTTTCACTACTAGTGAAAGAACTATTCCATTTTTTAATTTTTTTATTGAAGGTTAATTGCTTTACAGAATTTTGTTGTCTTCTGTCAAACCTCAATATGAATCAGCCATAGGTATACAAATATCCCCTCCATTTTGAACCTCCCTTTCAAATCCCTCCCCATCCCACCCCTCTAGGTTGATACAGAGCCCCTGTATGAGTTTCCTGAGCCATACAGCAAATTCCCATTGGCTATCTATTTTACATATGGTAATGTAAGTTTCCATGTTACTCTTTCCATACATCTCAACTTCTCCTCCCCTCTCCCCATGTCCATAAGTCTATTCTCTATGTCTGTTTCTCCACTGCTGCCCTGTAAATAAGTGCTTCAGTACCATTCTTCTAGATTCTGTGTATTTGTCTTAGAATATGATATTTATCTTTCTCTTTCTGACTCACTTCATTCTGTGTAATAGGTCCCAGGTTCATCTAACTCATCAGAACTGACTCAAATGCAGTCTTTTTTATGGCTGAGTAACATTCCATTGGGAGAAGGCAATAGCACCCCACTCCAGTACTCTTGGCCTGGAGAATTCCAGGGACGGGGGAGCCTAGTGGGCTGCTGTCTCTGGGGTCGCACAGAGTCAGACACGACTGAAGTGACTTAGCAAATATTCCATTGTGTATATATACACCACAACTTCTTTATCCATTCATCTGTCGATGGACAGCTAGGTTGCCTCCATGTTCTGCTAAGTCACTTCAGTCGTGTCCGACTCTGTGCGACCCCATAGACGGCAGCCCACTAGGCTCCCCGGTCCCTGGGATTCTCCAGGCAAGAACACTAGAGTGGGTTGCCATTTCCTTCTCCAATGCATGAAAGTGAAAAGTGAAAGTGAAGTCGTTAAGTCGTGTCCGACTCCCAGCGACCCTATGGACTGCAGCCTACCAGGCTCCTCCGTCCATGGGATTTTTCCAGGCAAGAGTACTGGAGTGGGTTGCCATTGCCTTCTCCATGTTCTCCATGTTCTAGCTATTGTAAATAGTGCTGCAATGAACAATGGGGTACATGTTTCTTTTTCAATTTTGATCTCAGGGTATATACCTAGGAGTGGGACTGGCAGGCCATATGCTGGTTTTATCCCTAGTTTTTAAAGAAATCCCCATACTGTCTTCCATAGTGGCTGTATCAATTTACATTCCCACCAACAGTGCAACAGCATTCCCTTTTCTCTACATCCTCTCCAGCATTTATTGTTGTAGACTTTTTGATGATGGCCATTCTGACTGGTATGAGGTGACATCTCATTGTAGTTTTGATTTGCATTTCTCTAACAATGAGTAATGTTGAGCATCTTTTCACGTGTTTGTTAGCCATTTGTAGGTCTTCTTTGGAGATATGTCTGTTTTGGTCTTTTTCCCAATTTTTGATTGGGTTGTTTGCTTTTCTGGTATTGAGTTGTATGAGCTGCTTGTATATTTTGGAGATTAATCCTTTGTCAGTTGTTTCTTTGCTATTATTTTCTCCCATTCTGAGGGTTGTCTTTTCACCTTGGTTATAGTTTCTTTTGCTGTGCAAAAGTTTTTAAGTTTAATCAGGTCCTACTTGTTTGCTTTTGTTTTTATTTCTGTTACTCTAGGAGGTGGGTCATAGAGGATATCATTTTGATTTATGTCATTGGGTGTTCTATGTTCTCCTCTAAGAGTTTTATAGTTTCTGGTCTTATATTTAGGTCTTTAATCCATTTTGAGTTTATCTTTGTGTATGGTGTTAGAAAGTGTTCTAATTTCATTCTTTTACATGTAGATCTCCAGTTTTCCCAGCATCATTTATTGAAGAGGCTGTCTTTGCCCCATTGTATACTATTGCCTCCTTTGTCAAAAATAAGGTACCTATAGGTGCATGGGTTTATTTCTGGGCTTTCTATATTGTTCCATTTTTCTATATTTCTGTTTTTAAGTCAGTACCATACTGTCTTGATGACTGTAACTTTGTAGTATAATCTGAAGTCAGGAAGGTTGATTCCTCCAATTCCATTCTTCTTTCTCAAGACAGCTTTGGCTATTCGGGGTCTTTTGTGTTTCCATATGAATTGTGAAAACTTTTGTTTAGTTCTGTGAAAAATGCCATTGGTAATTTGCTAGGGATTGCACTGTATCTGTCAGAGAAGGCAATGGCACCCCACTCCAGTACTCTTGCCTGGAAAATCCCATTGACAGAGGAGCCTGGTGGGCTGCAATCCATGGAGTCGCTAAGAGTCAGACATGACTGAGTGACTTGACTTTCACTTTTCACTTTAATGCACTGGAGAAGAAAATGGCAACCCACTCCAGTGTTCTTGCCTGGAGAATCCCAGGGATGGGGGAGCCTGGTGGGCTGCCGTCTATGGGGTCGCACAGAGTCAGACACAACTGAAGCGACTTAGCAGCAGCAGCACTGTATCTGTAGATTGCATTTGGTAGTATAGTCATTTTCACAATATTGATTCTTCCTACCCAGGAACATGGAATATCTCTCCATCTGTTTATGTCATCTTTGATTTCTTTCATTGCTGCTGCTATTAGAAATACCAAGGGAACGTTTCACAAAGATGGGCACAATAAAGGACAGAAAAGATATGGACCTAACAGAAGCAGAAGATATTATGAAGAGGTGGCAAGAATACACAGAAGAACTGTACAAAAAAGATCTTCACAACCAAGATAATCACGATGGTGCAGTCACTCACCTAGAGCCAGACATCCTGGAATGTGAAGTCAAGTGGGCCTTAGGAAGCATCACTACAAACAAATCTAGTGCAAGTGATAGAATTCCAGTTGAGCAATTTCAAATCCTAAAAGATGATGCTGTGCAAGTGTTGCACGCAACATGTCAGCATTTTGGAAAACAGAGCAGTGGCCACAGGACTGGAAAAGGTCAGTTTTCATTCCAATCCCAAAGAAAGGCATTGCCAAAGAATGTTCAAACTACTGCACAATTGCACTCATCTCACATGCTAGTAAAGTAATGCTCAAAATTCTCCAAGCCAGGATTCAACAGTATGTAATCCATGAAATTCCAGATGTTCAAGCTGGTTTTAGAAAAGGCAGAAGAACCTGGGATCAAATTGCCAAAAAAGCAAGAGAGTTCCAGAAAAACATCTACTTCTGTTTTACTGACTATGCCAAAGTCTTTGACTGTGTGGATCACCACAAACTGTGGAAAATTCTTAAACAGATAGGAATACCAGACCACCCGACCTGCCTGCTGAAAAATCTGTAGGCAGGTCAGAAAGCAACAGTTAGAACTGGACATGGAACAACAGACTGGTTCCAAATCAGGAAAGGAGTATGTCAAGGCTGTATATTGTTACCCAGTTTATTTAATTTATATGCAGAGTACATCATGAGAAATGCTAGGCTGCATGAAGCTCAAGTTGGAATCAGGATTGCTGGGAGAAATATCAATAACCTCACATATGCAGATGACACCACCCTTATGGTAGAAAGTGAAGAAGAACTAAAGAGCCTCTTGATGAAAGTGAAAGAGGAGAGTGAAAAAGTTAGCTTAAAGCTCAACATTCATCTTAGAAAACTAAGATCATGGCATCTGGTCCCATCACTTCATGGCAAATAGATGGGGAAGCAGTGGAAACAGTGCCAGACTTTATTTTTGGGGGCTCAAAAATCACTGCACATGACTGACTCCAGCCATGAAATTAAAAGATGTCTACTCCTTGGAAGAAAATTTATGACCAACCTTGACAGCATATTAAAAAGCAGAGACATTACCTTGCCAACAGAGGTCCATGTGGTCAAGACTATGGTTTTTCCAGTGGTCATGTATGGATGTGAGAGTTGGACTATAAAGAAAGCTGAGTGCCAAAGAATTTATGCTTTCAAACCAGGGTGTTGGAGAAGACTCTTGAGAGTCCCTTGGACTGCAAGGAGATCCAACCAGTCCATCCTAAAGGAGATCAGTCCTGAATATTCATTGGAAGGACTGATGCTGAAGCTGAAACTCCAGTACTTTGGCCACCTGATGCGAAGAACTGACTCATTTGATAAAATGATAAAAATAATCCTAGAGCTTCTCTTCTCATCCAGCTTCTATTGGAACTATTGGCTCATCATGCTGGCCCAACAAATACAAGAAAAACATGCAAAGTTAATCCCTCTTATCAAATAGAGGACTGGGAAGGTGAAGCAAATAGGAGTACTTTGGGCTACTTATTTGAGAAGAGGTACCTCCATTCATATATAAATATAAGACTATGGATTCAGTCAGTAATAAATGCATTCTGAACTGTTTCCTAATCGTAAGAACAAGTTTCTAGGAACCAAACATAGATTTTAATCCCCCAAAGGCTAAAATGGATGCAGAAGTTAAACAGGTGCAGTTAATTTCAGTCATTGACGGGCTCAAGCCTACAGGTGTAGGTACAACCTGAATTGGGTACAGCAAACTCTTAAAGTAATTTTACTCACCCCTACAAAAGTACTTTGGCCACCTCATGCGAAGAGTTGACTCATTGGAAAAGACTCTGATGCTGGGAGGGATTGGGGGCAAGAGGAGAAGGGGACAACCGAGGATGAGATGGCTGGATGGCATCACTGACTCGATGGATGTGAGTCTGAGTGAACTCCGAGAGATGGTGATGAACAGGGAGGCCTGGCGTGCTGCGATTCATGGGGTCGCAAAGAGTCGGACACGACTGAGTGACTGAACTTAACTGAACTGAACAAAGCACCCCTGGTGGAGAAGAGCATGGCAACCCACTGCAGTATTCTTGCCTGGAGAATCCCATGGACAAAGGAGCCTAGTGGGCTTTAGTCCATGGGGTTGCAAAGATTCAGACACAACTGTGGCAACTTAACACACATGCATGCACAAAGCACCCTTACCATTCTGTCATCCCTTAGAACTTGCACACATATAAACAAATGAAACATTCGAGGAAAACAATACATCTAAGAGAAACAAAAGGCTAAGGGAAGTCAAGGAATAGGAAAATAAGGCAAAAAATCAATCAGCAAATACATAATTTTAAGATCTGTGTATTAAATTGTCTATCATTAAAGCAACTTCCAAAAAAATGACCTTTCTAAATTATACACAACTACTTGGAAAGGAATGTAATTCATCAAATTGATCAAAGAACAGAAATTTTCTTTTGTAATTCTTAATTTTCTTAGATGAAAAATTGAGGTAAAGTATCACCCATTTCGTACGGAGAAGGCGATGACACCCCACTCCAGTACTCTTGCCTGGAAAATACCATGGACAGAGGAGCCTGGTAGGCTGTGGTCCATGGGGTCGTGAAGAGTCAGACACGACTGAGCAACTTCCCTTTCATTCTTCACTTTCATGCATTGGAGAAGGAAATGGCAACCCACTCCAGTGTTCTTGCCTGGAGAATCCCAGAGACAAGGGAGCCTGGTGGGCTGCCGTCTATGGAGTCACACAGAGTCGGACACGACTGAAGTGACTTAGCAGCAGCAGCATCACCCATTTCGTACAGGTACTTATTTCTCAGCGGAACTGCTTTGCAATCCAGTGGTTAGGACTCTGCACTTCCACTGCAGGGGGCCTAGGTTCTATTCCTGGTCAGGGAACTAAGATCCCTCAAGCCGTGTGGTGAAACCAAAAAATAATAATAATAATATATATATATGGCAGTATTTTAAAGCACCTAGCACAGTATCTGAAACAGTATTCAATAAATGATTGCTAGTTTTAATCATACTAAAGTTAAATGATGAAAGATGTTTATGACACCTATAAAGTCTAATATTTTTATTGCATATTCTTAGTACCTCATAATTTCCATTTTATTAAACAAGTATGTTACTTCTTAAAAGGAAATTATCTGAGGAAGACAATCCAAGACTCAGAATAACAAAAGATTTCAAATTATTATCTCTTGTCATTGCCAAAGCTAAGTAGAACTTATAAACATGATATCTGTGCTTACCAAAGGGCTGGCTAAAAACCACCTTTGAAGTCACAGAAGCTTAATATATGACATCTGAAGGTACAGGGAGCTATACTGAAAAAGGCATTTACTCATCTTCTTAAACTGAACATTCTAAATTATAAAATTAATAGAACTGCTGATTTTTGCTTTATGTATCTTTCTTTGTTGTTACTTGTCTACTGGTTTATGATGTCTATCTTCTTTGTGAATTGTACCTTTAATCATTAAAAATACTTATCTTTGTTTCATTTAAACATAAATTCAATTTTTAAAAAATGAATAGAGTTGAAGAGTAGCAAATAGAAAGGGAAAGTCAGAACTTCCCTGGTGGTTCACTGGGTAGGACCCTGCACTTCCACTGCAGGGTCATGGGTTTGACCTCTTATAGTGGGAGAAGTTCCACACGCTTCAAGCTGAGGCCAAAAAAAGGGGGAGGGGGTTAAAGTCTCCTTCCTTCCTGAACTCAGCAGACTACAACCAGGAAACAATTTTCTTCCTTCATTGTTGCTGTAAAACTGTTCTGTGGAATCAGTCTTCACTGCTCCTGGATGAAGTTTAAGGTAAATCTTACAGTTTTTCTATTCTCTCTTTAGGAAATCATGAATAATCTCATTTTCCAAGTATTAAGAAGTCTAGACTCTCTTGGAGTATTTCAACTTCCAACTAAGACAGAGTAACTAGCCCTCCTGCTGTAAGCTATCATAAACTGGACAAAACATATCAGGTTTCTGTCTGAGGGCATTTAACAACAGACATCACAGCCTATGGCACCAAGACAAGCAAAACTCATGAGGTGAGCTCCCCCATCCGCCCAAGCTTTGTCAGAAGACAATTTCCAACTGCAGCACAGCAAGCTGGAACTCAAGCAGAGCACAGGAGCCCCATTGAGCTAAGAAGGCAAATATGAGAGTTGGCAGCTGTGAAACCTGAAATCTGAATCAAGGCACCAGGGAGAAGGGAGTCTTGCAGAAAAAGGAAGAAGGGAGTCTTGCAGAAACAGAGGTTGTGAGAGAGTTCCCTGAGAGATCCTAAATGAGCACTGAGCTAAGCATGCACATGGAGAGACTCTGCAGAATTTATCAGAGGATGACTGCTAAAGGGCTGAGAATGGAACAGATACCAGAAGTTAAGCAGTGCTGGAGGATGTTAAAGATCTGGTGCAGCTCACATGGAGAGACCTCATTAATACCTTATAAATACTGAGAAAGGCTGCTGTTAAGAGGAAGGACCAGGCTCCACAGTATGGCCTCCTCTATACCCAACTAGTGACCTTCCCCAGTGGCTCAGTGGTAAAGAATCTGTCTGCAATGCAGGAGACACAGATGTGGGTTTGAACCTTGGGTTAGGAAGATCCCCTGGAGGAGGGCATGGCAACTCACTCCAGTATTCTTGCCTACAAAATCCCATGGACAGAGGAGACTGGCAGACTACAGTCCATGGGGTCGCAAAGAATTGGACACAACTGAAGCAACTGAGCACACACGCTCACATACCCACCTAACAAAGTCTAAACCAGCCATTGGAAGCTTCACAGGGAAGACAGAGTTTGGGAGCTGAGCTATCCCAAGTCAAAAGAGTTTAGAAAATACCTTAAGACTTTTCACAGATCTGCCCTATGAGAACATAAAATCGAGCTGTCACAAGTTCGAGGTGTTGTTGCTGTTGTTTAGTTAAGTCGTGTCTGACTCTTTTGCAATCCACAGGCTCCTCTGTCCATGGAATTTTCCAGGCAAGAATACTGGAGTGGGTTGCCACTTCCTTCTCCATGGGATCTTCCCCACCCAGGGATCGAACCCAAGTCTCCTGCATGCAGGCAGGGAGATTCTTGATCACTGAGCCACCAGGGAAGCCTCAATTGAACTTGATATTTTCAGTCATTTTTACTTCAACTTTTCTGCTGGATATGTAGAAGCATCTCATGGTGATTTTAATTTTAATTTCTCTGAAGCCTAATGATGCTGAGCAACTTTTCACACCCTTATTGGGCCAGTTGCAAATCTTTGTGACATGTCTCTTCAAATATTTGTCCTTTTTTTTTTAACTGGGCTGTTTATCTTCTTATTGATTTATAAGACTTCATTATATATTCTGCACACAACTAATTTGTCAGCTACATACATTGTGAATATTTTCTCTCAGTCCAAGAATTGTCTTTTCATTTGCTTAACAGTTGTCTTTTGAAGATCAGGAGATTTTAATTTGGGTGCATTGTGAAAGTGGAATCGCTCAATCGTGTCCGACTCTTTGCGACCCCGTGGACTGTAGCCTACCAGGCTCCTCCGTCCATGGGAGTCTCCAGGCAAGAATAGTGGAGTGGGTTGCCATTTCCTTCTCCAGGGGAATCTTCCTGACCCAGGGATCGAACCCAGGTCTCCTGCATTACAGGCAGACGCTTTAAACTCTGAGCCACCAGGGTGCATTGTAATTTATCATTTTATTTCTTTTATGATTAGTGCTTTACATGCCCTAAGAAATCTTTGCTTACTCCAAGGTCATAAAGATTTTCTCTTAGTTTTTTCTTCTACTAGTTTTATAGTTTTAGGTTTTAAATTTCAGTCTATGATCCATTTCATGTTAAATGTTACAGCTTTTCTCCTTGTTTTTTTTTTATTGACTTATTTTAAATTGTTGAACCAATCTTATTTTTTCTGGAATAAATTCCACTTGGTCATGAGAGATTATCTATTTTGTATATTGCTAGATTTTATTTGCCTTTTTAGGACAGGACAGGGAGGCCTGGCATGCTGAAGTCATGAGGTCACAGAGAGTCAAACACAACTGGGTGACTGAACAACAACAAGATTCTATTTGCTAATCATTTTAGTATTACTGCATCCATGTTAATAAGGGATACTGACTGTAATTCTCCCTTTTTATAATATCTTTATCAGTTTTAGCATCAAAGCTATCAGAAATGGGTTGGAAAGCATTCTCTCATCTACTTTTGGAAAAAGTTTGTATAATACTGGTATTATTTCTTCCTTTAACATTTAATATATTTCACCTGTGAAACTATACTCGGACGTTTTATGAAAAGGTTTTTATTATTAATTCAAAAATTTTAGTAGAGACAAGCTATTCAGACTTTCTATTTCTTCTTGTGGCAGTTTTTGATAAGTTGTGGTCTTCATTTATTTATTTATTTCATCTAAGTTATTAAATTATTAGTATAAAGTTGTTCATAATATTTCTTTATATTCTTTTTAATATTGCTGGGATCTGAAAGTGTCTTTTTAAAAAGTTTCTGGATTGAGGGAATAATGATAGTCACCTCATTCCAAAACCCTTCGTCTTTTACTCTCCTAAAAAAAAAAAAAAAACATAAAACCACACTGCACCCACACCTTATTCATTACTATGCAATGGAGAACCACTGCAACCTCCACCATACATAAAGGAATAGGGAGAAAATTCCAATAGTACTTCCACCATCAGCCCACTGCTACTACTAAAAACCTGAGGGCATAGAGAATGGGGAAGGGAAGGCTTTCCTAAGATTCTATGAAAGGAAACATATTTTAGAGAAAGCACAGACAAAATCAGAGGAATATGTGAAACAATAAATACAAAAACAATTAACATGGGATGAGACTAAGGAATTCATAATCATATAAGGCTACAGGAAAGAAACTTGAAAGTGTGCAGGACTGGAAGTGGCGGCCTTAGAGAAGCACTTGATTTGGGGAGTGAGTTAGCTAGAAAGAAGACAGAAACAGAGGTTTGGTTATGTGATAAGTGATATGGTCAGAAGCAATAAGGAAACTACTCTAATTCTGGCAGTATTCTGACCAAGAATGTATATTGTCAATATAATCAGAGGAAAGTGGCTGACAAACAAAATGAGGAAATGAGGAATACTTTCTTTCTTTAAACGGTGGGGGAGACCATATTCTTCAGAACTGTCAATGTCATAAAAGATAAAGAAAGGGGGTGAAAATTTCCCAGCTTAAAAGAGGCTAAAAATACATGCAGCTGAATGCACTGCCTACCTATAGACTAGATCCTGTAATAATGGGATGGGGGGGCAGGAATCTTATAAAGCATTTTGTTATAGTATTAAATCAACTGAAAAAAAATAGAATTTGTATATTAGAATAAAGTATTATATCAATGTAACTTTATGGAATTAGCAACTGTACTATGTAATAATATTTCTAGTCTTAGGAAATATACACTAAAGTGCTTAGGTATAAAGGGCCATGATGCATATAATATATTCTCAAATGTCTCAGAAAAAATGATTGTGCATACATGAGAGAGTGTATAAATGAAAAAAACGGTAAAGCAAATAAGATAAAAGTATTCATAATAGGAAAACATGGGTAAAGGGCATAAAGGTTATTTCTTCTATTACTTTTAACTTCAAAAAAAAAACAAAGAAAAGAAATGTTATCAAATCTCAGTTGTCCATAGGGTCTACATGGCCATAATAAAGTGAATTCTCGTATTAGTTAGGGAAAAGGCCAAGCTACAACAACAAAGATACCCCAAAATATAAAGACTTAAATTAGATAGTTTATTTTGCTAAGTATAGGGACAATCTCCTCTCTTAACCCTTTCTACAGTCAAGGCTATGGTTTATCCAGTGTTCATGTATGGATGTGAGAGTTGGACTGTGAAGAAGGCTGAGCGCTGAAGAATTGATGTTTTTGAAGTGTGGTGTTGGAGAAGACTCTTGAGAGTCCCTTGGACTACAAGGAGATCCAGCCAGTCCATTCTGAAGGAGATCAACCCTGGGATTTCTTTGGAAGGAATGATGGTGAAGCTGAAACTCCAGTACTTTGGCCACCTCATGCGAAGAGTTGACTGATCGGAAAAGACTCTGATGCTGGGAGGGATTGGGGGCAGGAGGAGAAGGGGATGACAGAGGATGAGATGGCTGGATGGCATCACTGACTCGATGGACGTGAGTCTGAGTGAACTCCGGGAGTTGGTGATGGACAGGGAGGCCTGGCGCGCTGCGATTCATGGGGTCACAAAGAGTCAGACACGACTGAGTGACTGAACTGAACTGAACACCTCTATCAGCAATCCTTCTTTTTCATTCTACTTCATTAGAGTCATCTGCCACAAACTGTCTCCTACTGGGACCTTAACTAACACAGTATTTAAGAGATATGGGGACTAGCTTGTTCACATACCTGATGAACGCAGATGACTTCCCTTTGTGGAAAAAAAGAAAACAGAAACACATGGCATGCAGTGGAATCACAATTATTCAAATTAACATTGGTGCAGTGTGTGAAAGAGTACCAGTAGAAGACAAGGCTTTGAGAAATAAATGGCTATCGTACTGGAGTGTTCAATGACAGTGGTAATTACAAAGACTGCTGAATGAGCCCCTTGCTCTGCTCTGCTTGCTGCTGCTGCTAAGTCGCTTCAGTCGTGTCTGACTCTGTGCGACCCCATAGACGGCAGCCCACCAGGCTCCCCCGTTGCTGGGATTCTCCAGGCAAGAACACTGGAGTGGGTTGCCAGTTCCTTCTCCAATGCATTAAAGTGAAAGTGAAGTTGAGTCCAACTCTTAGCGACCCCATGGACTGCAGCCCACCAGGCTCCTCCGTCCATGGGATTTTCCAGGCAAGGGTACTGGAGTGGGGTGCCACTGCCTTCTCCACTGCTCTGCTTAAACACTTTCAAAATATAAAAGTTTGGGATGTTAAGCCCTCAAATCAAAGTACAAGTGGAAAACCCAAAAGCTTCTATGATTACCATGAAACAGGATTGACACTGCACAAAGAAAAACGAAATACAGACCTTCCAGGGTTCGTTAATGCCCCAGATGCCAAATACCACATTATCCACTAGTCAAAATGGGGCTTATAGAATTCTAGTTATATGTGAAGTCTTGAAATAGGAAGTTGGAACTGGGGATTGTTCACATCTCTAAAAAACATTGGGTTAAAATGCACTTATAGTAGATTATGGATTAACACAGTGTTCACCTCATCCCCCCTCCAGAAACTGTATTAGAATAATCCCAAACAACTACCAAAATTAAGAACACCCTTAATCTCTGAGCAAAACCAACCCTATCAGTAGCCATGAAAATGAAATTGTAGGAAACTAAGAGACAGACCCATCAAAGGTTTACATTCCCTCTATATTCCCCATTCATTATTATGCCAAGTACTCAGATATTACTTGCCCTGCTGCCAACCATGTGTGTGAAGGTAGGATTACTCAACTGTCTGAACATTCACAGGGTCCCAGAGGTGAAATAACTCATTCAACCATGGGGGCAGACAATAAAGCTTTTTGCCCATGACTTACAGCCAAGATTCTGCAATCATGACCTGGCAACCATTCTCACCCTCTTTATTATTATTTCACTCAAGGAAGAAATTAAAAGCCTGTGGAGACAAGCACTCAGATTTTCTTTTAACTGACTAGTGACCCTAAAGACAAGTTTCTCCCCAATATTTTATAGAAGCATTATGACAGCAAGTATGATTCCCATTTCAAGATAGTCAGCTAAAGACTCCTATGTCTCCTTCTCTAAAAACAACAAGAACAAACCACACCAAACAGCAATCACAGGCTTTTAAAATAAACAGACATCAACTCCTTCAAAGAAATCAGAACAACAGTAAACCTAACCATAATCTGTGAAGATAGAAAGTGAACAAAGAAAAGGTAAACAATACTGAAGAGAAGAGGAAGGTCAGATCTAAATTCCTAGAGAATACATTTACTCATCCCCTAAAATTCTGAAAAGCACCAGCTACCACAGAAAGTGGGGTGAGGTGGGATCTAAAGATAAGAGTAATATTTTAAAGTCTGTGTAAGCAATAGTTAGGTACCCAGACCCCCACAGGATACAGAAAGTATAATCTCTGGAAAAGTTGAACTAAGCAAGTGACTCCAGATTAGAGGCACATCAGGTATAAAATAGTGATAGCATGGGAATAGGCAATCACTGGAAAAATATGTATTTGAAAAAAATAATGTCTACATTCTGGATAATCAACGCTCTAAATCTCCTCCCCACTGAGGTCCAGAATACATGGGACTAGCTCATTCTGTCCCATACAGAGGTTAAAGAAACCTTTAAAGACAGAAAACCACCTCAGAAGAAAAGATGTACATCTACAGATGGGGTGAGTCCCCAGTGAAACAGTGAAGTAGTCCCTAACTGTCCTAAGATGAAGCCCACCAGCTGACAAGCCCTGGCTCCTGACCCCAAGGACACACAGTCTGCAGTCAGTCTTTATTGCTTGACTGTTCAATATACATGAGTAGCCAACAGGCACATCAAAAGATGCTCAAAATCACTAGACATCAGAAAAATGCAGATCAAAACCAAAATAAGCTACTACCACACACCCACTGCTGCTGCTGCTGCTAAGTCACTTCAGTCGTGTCCGACTCTGTGACCCCATAGACGGCAGCCCACCAGGCTCCTCTGTCCCTGGGATTCTCCAGACAGGAACACTGGAGTGGGTTGCCACTTCCTTCTCCAATGCATGAAAGTGAAAAGTGAAAGGGAAGTTGCTCAGTCATGTCCGACTCTTCGTGACCCCATGGACTGCAGCCCATCAGGCTCCTCCATCCATGGGATTTTCCAGGCAAGAGTACTGGAGTGGGGTGCCATCACCTTCTACAGTTGCTAAAATCAAAAAAATAAATAACAACATGTTGGCAAGGATATGGAGAATCTCATCTCATTATTGAGAGAGAAGGAGCTAGCCCTAAGAAAAAATAAAGGTAGAAATGAAGTATATTGGAGAGTAGGGGGAAGTGGGGAACTGATGTCTTCATAACTTTGTACTACTTAACATTTTATCTTTATCAAACTAATTGCACACAGTTGAAAGTTATTTTGAATGTTTCTGTCATCTTGCAAGGTTTAAAGTAAATGGTCTACAAAGATGTGAAAGACGTATGATGAGAACTATAAAACACTGATAAAGAAAATTGAGATGATTCAAAGACAGGGAAAGATATCCCATACTCTTGGATTGGAAGAATTCATACCATTAAAATGGCCATACTACCCAAAGCAATCTTCAGATTTCATGCAATCCCTATCAAGATGGTGCTAGTGGTAAAGAACCTGCCTGCCAATGCAGGAGACCTAAGAGGCGCGGGTTCAATCTGTGGGTCAGGAAGATCCCCTGGAAGAGGGCATGTCAACCCACACCAGTATTCTTGCTTGGAGAATCCCATGGACAGAGGAACCTCATGGGCTACAGTCCATGGGGTAGCAAAGAGTCCAACATGACAAGCAGTTTAGCACACAGTTCAGTTCAGTCGCTCAGTCTCTGTTCATTACCATCTCTCGGAGTTCACTCAGACTCACATCTATCGAGTCAGTGATGCCATCCAGCCATCTCATCCTCGCCATTTTTTTCACAGAATTGGGACAAATAATCCTAAAGTTTACATGGAACCATAAAAGACCTAGAACTGCCAAAGTAAAGCTGGAGACATAACCCTCCAGACTTTAGACAATACTATAAAGTGTGGTGTTGGCACAAAAATAGATACATGGATCAATGGAACAGAATAGAGAACCCAGAAATAAACCCACACATCTATGGTCACAATCTTTGACAAAGGAAGGAAGAATATACAATGAAGAAAAAGCAATCTCTTAAGCAAGTGGTGTTGGGAAAAAAAATCAATGAAGTTTGAACACACCCTCACATCATACACAGAAATAAGCTCAAAATGGCTTAAAGATTTAAATATAAGACATGACACCATAAAACTCCTAAAAGAGAATGCCGGCAAAATATTCTCTACATAAATTGTACCAATGTTTTCTTAGGTCTCTCTCCCAAGGCAATAGAAATAAAAGAAAAAGTAAACAAACGGCACCTAATCAAACTTAAAAGCTTTTGCACAACAAAGTGAAAGTGAACTGGCTCAGTCCTGTCCGACTCTTTGCGACCCCATGGACGGTAGCCTATCAGGCTCCTCCGTCCATGGGATTTTCCAGGCAAGAGTGCTGGAGTAGGGTGCCATTTCCTTCTCCAGGGGATCTTCCCGACCCAGGAAACGAACCCGGGTCTTCCGCATTGCAGGCAGACGCTTTACCGTGGGAGCCATCAGGGAAGCCCTTTGCACAACAAAGGAAACCATAAATAAAACAAAAAGACAACCAATGGAAGAAAATATTTGCAAATGATGCAACCAACAAGGGCTTAACTTACAAAATACACAAACGACTCATACTACTCAGTAACAACAACAACAACAAATCCAATCAAAAAATGGGCAGAAGACCTAAACAGACATTTCTCCAAAGACATACAGATGGCCAATAGGCACTAAACCACTTTACTGCAGCCCTGAAAATAAGGCACTGGAAATCAACTATAATGCAATTTTTTTTTTTAATTAAAAAGAATTGCTTTTGGTTGGAAACTAAAAAAGTAAAATATGATACAAATGAACTTATTTATGAAAGAGAAACATTTACGAAACAGAAACATGCTCACAGACATAGAAAACAGACCCATGGTTACCAAAGAGAAAAGAGGGTGGGGGTCGGGGGGATAAACAGCAGTGTGGGATTAGCAGATACAAACTACTATATACAAAATAAACCACAGGTCCTATAGTATAGTAACAGGAAACTATATTCAATATTCTATAATAAATCATAATGGAAAAGACAATGGATATATATATATAACTGAATCACTTTGCGGTATCCCAGAAACTAGCACAACATTGTAAATCAACTATACTTCAATTTTTTAAATTGTTAAATGATTTATTTTTAAAGATGTAATAAAATATTTTGCTAGCACACTTCTAACACCTCTCTCCTAAGCCTAGGAGCTTCATCTCTAATCTTCTAACAGCCCTGCAATGGATCATGCCATATTAAATCGTGAAGTCGCTCAGTTGTGCCCGACTCTTTGCGACCCCGTGACTGTAGCCCACCAGGCTCCTCTGTCCATGGGATTCTCCAGGCAAGAATACTGGAGTGGGTTCCATTTCCTTCTCCAGGGGAGCTTCCCAACCCAGGGATCGAACCCAGGTCTCCTGCATTGCAGGCAGACGCTTTAACCTCTGAGCCACCAGGGACCTATAACATAGCCAGCAGTATTAGTAAAGTCACAAGACTTATGTTAAGAACTTCCATTAGATGTAGCCCAGTATATCTTCAGGTCATCTGACTTAGTCTGCCCTGTAGAATCTTTATCTTCCAAGGAAATTATATATCGGCACTATCTATAAGGCACATAGCCCAGTTTTCCAGTGTTACTAGACTGATTATCTTTAGTATGATTTAATTTTTTTTAAGTAAATTTTCTCAGGGCCAACCAGTTAGAGTCTGGTAGTAGAGAAATTTACCAAGGTAACCCAGAACTAGACACAGGTAATTGGCCACAAACCCAAAAGGTACCATTAAATTTCCCCACCTCAATTTAAGATGTACACAAATGTACATAGTGTGCAATTTTTAAGTGGGAGAGGTGAATGGATATAATATTTTTTAAAAACAGATTGAAAAGCCAAAAAAAGTAGAAGACTGACCTCTACACTTCTTCTAGCTCACTTCAGTAACTGTGTGATAAATACAAAAACTCAACTATTCTATAAGAAGCACTATATAAATCCTAAAATTCCACCATAATATATTAGCCTTTAAAAGCCAGAAAAACACAGCTATTGCCAGTTAATCTCAAAACTGAGGAAAATTTACAGGAAATATGGTTCAGGCATATTAGAGGTCCCTAATACTAGTGTCCTCACTAACTGAAAAAACTATCAGGCCCAGTGCCTACTAACTGTACCATTTGTTACACTTACATTTATTCCAATATAATTAATACACACTGATTCCCCAACAGATAATCTATTCTACATACTGACATCAAAACAATATGGTTTTCAGGAAGTTGAGCAAGAAAAGCAAAGAAACAGTAAGGGGTGAATGATGGAGCCAATTTCCCAAGTTTCAATAGAATTTGTCACCATCTTTCAAAAAGAAAAGGACCATTGATTGTGTTCCCAAATTATATTATGTGTTGATCAATTCAAGAACAGCCTACTACTGCTGAGGAAACCACAGAATAACAGGATTTTGAATAATTTTTCATTGAAAGGCAAAAGTTAAACATCATATTCCTTAAGAGAACTAGCAACAGTAGACATATTAATAGTGCTAGGCACTGTTCCTAATATATCAGGACCCACAATAAAACCACTGCTAAAGTCTAGAAATGGTCATAAGAAATCTTTCAACCTTATAGCATAAAAGTCAGTTGATAATTTCTTTGTCTAACACCTAATAAAACTCATTCTTCCAAAATTGTGGAAAAGCTAAGCACAGTCCTTCCTTATTATAAAGTTTCCTGTTACAAAGTTGCACGGTTTACACATATGTTACACTTTATTATTTTTTAAAAAGTCCTCCTTATAACACCCTCTTTGTTGCAATACTCAACATACTTTACCTCCAGGCTAGATATATAATGAAAGCAAAATGAATTCAGACAGATTGCTGAGGGAAAAAAAACCAGTTTCTTTTTAGTAGTCTTTCTAAAGTCTTTTTTCTTTCCCTGGAGCTTTTCATCATCTCAACATTTTGTTTTTGCTGAACATTTTCCTTTTCTTTTTACATATTTCCTTTAGTAAATGAGAGATGATAGATTGTTAAAACCAGTTTGTACTAATTTGGAAACAAGTACTTTTAATATCTAACTCCTGCCTTCCAAAACCTTGCACAAATTTCATCTTTAGGACAATGAACTGTGTAAGACTTAATCAACTAGCTGCAAAAAGCCATATGAAATCTTAATTTTTTCCATTCACACATTTTTATGTTCACAGTCCTCTACAATCATATTACTTTCCAAAATACATTTAGGAATATTTCTCAGTTGTTTATTTTAGCAAAGATCTAGAAATGCTGCTTTAAAAGGTTTTTATTCACAAATTTCAGTGTAAAGAAATTTGGTTTAAAAACCCTGATTAAAGACTTCCCTGGTGGCCCAGTGGTTAAGAGTCTGCCTGCCAACGCAGGGGACGTGGTTTTGATCCCTGGTCTGAGAAGATCCCACATGCTGTGGGCAACTAAGCCCATGCCCTGCTCTGCAACATGAGAAATCACGGCAACGAGAAGCCGGTGCCCTGCAACTAGAGCACAGTGCCCGCTCGCCGAAACTAGAGAAAGCCCGTGCCCAGCAAGGACCCAGAGCAGCCTGAAATAAACAATTCTAAAAAGCAAAAACCCTGATTATTTTTAACTTAGGCAGCAATATAGTCCAAATATTAATATAAGGTGAAGGACTTATTCTGATATGATAATCTTAGTGATTTCTGATACTCTAAATTAGTCAGAAGTGACTTAAATTATGTACTACATGAAATACTGAAATATAAAATGTGAATACACATTTGAGAAGTAAACACATACAATACTACTCTTGCACATAAAGCATGCTTACTAATACTATAACTGAATCTTGAATGTCTTTTTAAAATTTAATTACAAAAAGATTGGAGAAAATTGTAGTAGTATAATTTTAAAAATCATCGCACATTTGTCTGACACTTATTTTTGTACTATCCACATAAAGAATTATAAAAGAATGTTCATGGCAGCTTTATTCATTTCAGTCGAAAACTGGAAACCACCCAAATGTCCATCAAAAAGATAATCTTCTTAAAATGTATTTTATATGTATAACCTCTACACAGAGTACTACTAATGTACTTTGAAAATACTTTTAACATAGTCATAGTCAACTATTTGTTTTTCATATTAAGCATTAACATATATCTCTACCTTGTGCTTCCGAATTTAAATCTGTAAGCAAGAGTTTCCATGTAGAATGGAAAAGGGTTAATGAATCAACTTAATTCAAGAGAGAGTCGGGGGTGGGGAACATTGTTCATTTCCCATGACAATGTGTTTTGTAGACAAATGCTGTAAACTGTTGGAACCTTTTATATCACTGTGACATCTGAATAAAGTAGTTTTTTGGTAATTATTTTCCTTCCCAATTAGGTAAAATAATAGCTTAGTTTAAGGCTATGGTTTTTCCTGTGGTCATGTATGGATGTGAGAGCTGGACTGTGAAGAAGGCTGAGCGCCAAAGAATTGATGCTTTTGAACTGTGGTGTTGGAGAAGACTCTTGAGAGTCCCTTGGACTGCAAGGAGATCCAACCAGTCCATTCTGAAGGAGATCAACCCTGGGATTTCTTTGGAAGGAATGATGCTGAAGCTGAAACTCCAGTACTTTGGCCACCTCATGCGAAGAGTTGACTCATTGGAAAAGACTCTGATGCTGGGAGGGGTTGGGGGCAGGAGGAGAAGGGGACGACCGAGGATGAGATGGCTGGATGGCATCACTGACTCGATGGATGTGAGTCTGAGTGAACTCCGAGAGATGGTGGTGAACAGGGAGGCCTGGCATGCTGCGATTCATGGGGTCGCAAAGAGTCGGACACGACTGAGCGACTGAACTTTATTTCACTCTTAAGAAGGGGACCATGATGAACCATATATAGAATCAAAAATGGCTGTCAAATCCTATCAAGATTACCATATTTAACCATTCTCTCGTCAAAGGCAGTCCTGACCACAGACATTCCCATAACACTTTTCCAGCCTTGGCATTCGGCCACCACGAAAGAACTTTTTTTCAAACAACACCAAAAAACTTCAAATACTCTTTTCAACCTTTCCCCCCTTAGTCATAGTAGGCAAGGAGGCATTTAACCACTAAATTTCTATAGCGTATGTATGAAGGGAATCAGAATTCACCTTTCAGGGAAAGTAACAACTTTATAAATAATCGTGTAAAAAAATGAAATTGCAGACTACAGGGAACTCTCTTTACAACATTCCCCCAGGAATTAAAGGTTTTATAAAACATAATATACAGGAAAATGCTATTTGAAAGCAACATTGTTTTATGGGTGAATACTATATATATAAGAAAAGTCAGCACAGGATGAAAACCAGTCCTATCATCCCCTTGATGTTCCAACTTCACTGTGGATCCATAAAGGATCTTAAGGACAAACAAGGGAAGTTCTCCAACATTATAAAATGCCTATACTTTCATGCTTAAGCAAGGAGTAGGAGTCAACAGAGCACAGGGATTCTTCCACAGCATGATGCTCCAACATTTCAACCAAATCTACTAGAAAATAGGAGCCATGTGGTTCACTAGTGAGACAAGAGTTATCAAAACATCATCCTTTGATTTCTTTCTTATAAGGAAAATAGCATTAATCTTCTATTAGCACTAACATCCCTACACAAAAAAAAAAGCAAGGTTGTGTTCTGGATGCTCATTCACCCCACTTGAGCATATCGGTTCACTCTCTGGATGGCAATCAAAGAATTCAGATGGCTTTGGGAAGCACAGCCTCTCAGCAACCACATGTGGCCACTAATACGTTTCCTTGGCAGACAAGAAAAAGGCTCCAGTTTAGACAATTAGAAGTTATTATTTGAAGGCTGAGGATCTGATTATTGCGGGTTGCCTCAAAATGAGGCAAAGGTGATTTGACTTATTCTTCAATTCACTATTTTCTTTGGCAGGCTTTTTATTCCAAAGAATTCATGAATTTTTATTTATGTGACAATATAATCCCATACAAGCTTACAGAAGTCATTTTACGATTTAAAAAATATTCCAACATACTCATATATATTATCAGTAAAATCTGTTCGCCTCCTTTACTGACAACTATATTCCCAAACATATTGAGCCTTTTATATATGTAGTATTTTCTTTCCATTTCAGTCACAAATGCAGGACTACTGTGTTGTCAGACATTTATAACCCGTACCCTGCCCATATTATATCTACACTCTGACGTTAACCTTTCATTGATCAAAATTCTATTTTTTTTGAAGTTCCATTTGACTGAAAAAATCAAAGCAAAATTTTAAAACTGGAAGAATTAAAGGCAAAAGAGCTTTTACAAGGCACAAAAAGAGATAAAAGGATTAAAGACAAGAAATGTCTTTTATACTAAATATTAAAGAATTTAGATAATTTGAAAAATAAAAACTTTTTGATCTGTGAACACTATCACAAATACTCAAATAATTTTGAATATCACATTTTATGCTGGAAAACATTAATAGCAAAAGGATGACTTAAGGATACAAAAACAACTCTAAGATGATGAAAAACCTGGTTATTCCTACTGGGAAGCTTGTGTTGTATAAGTGTTGCCTCACTGGCATATTGAGAAATAAATTTAGCAAAGGTGAACCCAGGAAGTCTAAGTAATCACCTCCAGTTTTACCACTGTGGCGGTTAACAGTAACTACCATGACCCATGCATTGCAGTAGATATTCAACATGTGTTTGTTAAAGAAGAAAACAAAACTCAGAAGTTGGCTAGAATGAGGACACCAGGCTAACATTTGTTTCTGAAAAATAAACTTGAAAGCCTGCTGTGCATGACATTGGCCCTGCTTAGTTACATGGCTATTTAGGTTTCAGTTCAGTTCAGTCGCTCAGTCGTGTCCGACTCTTTGCGACCCCATGAATCGCAGCACGCCAGGCCTCCCTGTCCATCACCATCTCCCGGAGTTCACTCAGACTCACATCCATTGAGTCAGTGATGCCATCCAGCCATCTCATCCTCGGTCGTCCCCTTCTCCTCCTGCCTCCAATCCCTCCCAGCATCAGAGTCTCTTCCAGTGAGTCAACTCCTCGCATGAGGTGGCCAAAGTACTGGAGTTTCAGCTTCAGCATCATTCCTTCCAAAGAAATCCCAGGGTTGATCTCCTTCAGAATGGACTGGTTGGATCTCCTTGCAGTCCAAGGGACTCTCAAGAGT